>SNQJ01S0054647.1:15764-29132 GCA_010110895.2 Picea sitchensis
ATCTGGGATACATTATTGATGAGCGGGGGGTGCATGTGGATCCAACAAATATCCAAGTCATTCGGGATTGACTAGCCCCAACCACCCTAACAGAGCTCTGCAACTTTTTAGGTCTTTCCAATTTCTATCGCATGATTGTGTTGGGATTCTCTCATATCACATGGCCCTTGATTCAAGTCACCAAGGGAGGAGTGAAAGAAAAATTATTTTGGTCTAAATCTCAACAAAATGCATTCAGGGAGTTGAAGCATTGCCTCTGCTCTGCACCAGTGCTCACATTACTAGACTTGAAAAAACCATTTGATATCGAGACAGATGCCTCTGACTATGCTATTGGGGTAGTCCTTACTCAACATGGGCATCCAATGGCATATCAAAGTGAGACACTTTCCGACACAGTCCAGAAGTATCCCACTTATGAAAAAAAAATGTATTCCATTGNACCGACCCCTGTAGTTCATATAGACACAAGGGAAGTTGCAGAATGATCTCCATCAGAAGTGGTCCACATACCTGCAACAGTTTCATTTGAAAATTAAGTACAAGAAAGGCAACACCAATAATTTTGCAGACTACCTCAGTCGACCACCCATCGTGGCGCTAACCACTATGCTCAACTCTTGTGGGCATGAGACTTCTGATTGGCCACTTCTCTACACAAGTGATCAAGAATTTGGCCACACATACAATACACTCTTGGAGGGTAAGCAAGTTCCCAATTTTCACTTCCAGGATGCCCTATTTTGTCACCTAGGACACCTTTGTGTTTCTTCAAGTGAGCATGCCAAGATGATTTTGGAGGTGCACTACAGTCGGGTCGCTAGGCATTTCGGGGTCGAGAAAACCATGGCAGTACTGCAAAATTATTTCTATTGGCCGAACCTTCGATAGGATGTCAGGAAGTACATCAAGTCCTACACTGCTTGCGCCATTGCCAAACTGACCGTCAAGAAGAAAGGCATCTATACTCTGCTTCCTACCCACAGTCTACCATGGGAATCCATCTCTATGGATTATGTGTCAGGCCTTCCTTCTACTAAGCATGGAAATGACTGTGTTTTTGTGGTCGTTGGCTGATTCTCGAAGATGTCCACTATGATGGCCTGCGAGAATAATATCATAACAGAAGCCACTACTAACTCTTCTTTGAACGAGTGTGGTTACACTTTGGGATCCCATAGTCTATCATCTCAGATTAGGACATCAGGTTCCTCAGTACATTTTGGTCCATCCTCTGGTCAATGTTGGATACCAAGCTCACCAAGTCCACAACTTTCCAACCACAAATTGATGGCAAGACAAAGGTCGTCAACCAGATGATCGTACACATTCTGCACATGTAAAATTCAAGGATCCACACACATGGGATGAGAGCCTCCCCTATGTACAACACATCTACAGTCGGGCTCTCCATATCTCAACCAACCACAACCCCGTTCAAGTGGGCTTGGGATTCCAGCCACTATGTCCCATTGACATAGCCATGCCATTTGTGGCTACTCAGGAAGATTCAGCTCACGCCCAGTTTGAGGTTGACAAGGCAAATGACTTCATTGATCACATTCAACACATCCACCAATAGGTTCATGAAATCTTGGACAGAGCCAATGCTAAGTACAAGCAGTGATATGATCAACATCGGGTACCACACAACCTCCAGGTGGGTGACAAAGTGTGGCTGCATTTGCAAAAGGAGCACCTCGTTGGACCCCACTGCAAGCTTCATCCGCTCCATTATGGGCCGTACACCCCCACCAAGGCTATAGGGGACAATTCCTTTGAGCTCAACATTCCACCACTCCTTGGTCTGCACCCAGTTTTCAATGTGGACCACCTTCGGCCCTACTTTCCACCTCTACTAGACACATCCGACATGGAAGAACAAATCACACCAACTGAGTTAAATCTAGACTGCATGGAACAAGACATAACTGATCATATCATGGATACACAGATCAATCAAACCTGACAACAAAGGATACCGCTATATCGAGTTGTCAAAGCAGGCCAACTCCTTCACGAAGGCAAGTGGCTCACGAGGGACCAAGTTCAGCAGAAGTTTCCTCATCTCATGGAGGAACTCAACGCAATGGGGACCATTGCTTCCTAAGGGGGTAGGAATGATCTAGGTGGATATTGGTGTCCAACCACCTATTGCACTTGGACTCCCACCATTGCTTCTTTCAGTTTTTTAGTTTTCGCATAGTTTACTATTTTTAGCATTTTTTCAGGTCCTAAACTTCTGGAGCCGTTTTGAGGCCTTTAATGATTTTTTTTGGGAAAATGGGGAGCAACATGGATCGTAGATTGATGTTTCTCACCCAAAAGTTGTAGTCCTCAGATAGATCTTTCTAACGAGGTATGGAACACGTCAAACAGAGATTTTATGCCAAAGTTACGTCCCCGAGAAGTTGGTGTACCAAGTTACCCAAACGGGGCCCATAGTCTTGGTGTTTCATCTCCTACGGTTAGGTCTTTGGATGTTTAGGGTTTTCCATTGTTTATCAATAATAATAGGCCTTCGAGCCTCATTGTAACACAGTTCAGAGGCCAGTAACCGCCACATCTCTTCTCTGAGATAAGTTACCAGTGCCTTAGCTAGTTTATTTTCATTTTGTCTGTAAGCATATTTTAGACATTTGTTATTAATGAATTGAAGTCTTATTTCCACTTCATCTCTACATTTATGTGTATTTCTGTATTTCATTGTGTTCCTACATAAATCCGGATTAGGATCACCCCATGTTAAAGGGGTCATAATAATTTCTTATCACACATGCTTGAGGAATGCCCTAGCTAAGGAGAGGACACATGAAAGATGAAACATAAGAACATGGTTTAAAGTTCATCTTTGAAGGAATACTCCACCTTATAAGGAAATATAAAATGATTGTATGACATGATCAAGGATTATGTATGCAAAAAAAGAGGATTGGTCCACTATCTAAAGATTTGAGTTCTTATTCTAAGGAAGGAACATGTTAGAAGATCATGGTTTGAGGAAGAACTTAAAAGGAGAGCGACGTGCGACAGATTTTTTTTTATCAAACCCTACTTTGACCATATTTCCACCTTTATTGAGGAGTTCCCAACTTTGAGGGGTTTTTCTTGGAGTTAGTTGTTGATATTGAAGAGGTTTAATAATATTTTATTTTATTCTGATACATTCCACATATACCCCTCTTTATTTCTATTTTACATATAATGTTTTGTGTCTATGATTGTTTTCCTTAATCATTCCAATGACTATGAAAGTTCCCTTGGTATTTGTCTTAATCCATAGTTAAGCGACATCCTTGAAGAGAATATTCCTTCATATTATGTGAGCATGATTTCAAGTGGGGGAAATATGAATGTTCATCTTCATTTGATCCAACCCCTCTCCTCTTGAATCGTTCGACTCCCTTTTATGCTTTAATAGCCTCACAATTGTGAAATTAAGAAAGGTGCAACTCTATGTTTCTATCAATAAACATCGAGGGAATGACTATGTTAAATATCTAAGATTAATCCCCATCAACAAACTTTTTATGAGAAAAGGATCTTGAATCCAAAGACACTGATATGTTTTGGTTCTTCCCTTGAAACCCAGTTGGTGCTTCGTGGCCCTAAGTGATGGATGGTGCAAATGGGGATGGGGAGGGGGGTTTTAAATACCCTCCCAATGAAAAAGACATATATTTTCAAGTCATGGTTTTGGCCTCAATAAAAAAACTCTAAGTCCCAACCTTCATGTTTTTTGAATAAGTTGGAAGAAATGTTGAAGGTTAAATTTCCTCCGACCTCATCCTAGTGAAAGGCCTTAACTTTAGGTAATTCTAGGTTAGTTGGGAATTTCATTGGGATAAGTTCATCCCAAAACGTATACATGCATGGGTACAAAAATACTAGAAGCCCCTTAACAAAGGAACAATGGTGATTGGCTTAGCTCATTTGAGCATGAATTTATCTTAAAATATTAGAATTTCTAATAAGTGTTTACAAAAGACTATATAGGAAAATAATTAACTACCTTTAAAATGGAGAATACACAGTTTAGTTTACCTCTATTTAGCATTATTTATGAAAATTAAACCATTCATGAAAATTAAACCAGTCAGAAATTACCAATTTCAGTGACATCTCCACTCCACGAGATCTATCCTCTATCGCCACAGGGTTTTGGAGGCCTCTCTCCTCTGTCGTCATGAGGTTTTTTCATTGGGGGTTGTATCCTCCCTATTGGTACAACCAACTCCTACCCATGAACAAATACCTCAGAGGTCGGGTTCTCTCCTCCCTCTCAGGACAACCACCTCCTCCCTCTCACTCTCCTCCCTCTTGTTGGGCTCGAATGGAAGGTTTCACTCTATGGACTTGAACGCAAGGTGCGAGTGTGAAGGAAGGGCACAAGATAGAATGCAGGGAACCTCCTCGCTCTCTCTCTCATCCCTCTTGTTGGGATCGAATGGTGGGTTTCTCTTTGCGGGCTTGAATGCAGGGCATGTTTTTGAATGTAGGTCGTGGGTGTAGGGCATGGGTGTCAATGCAGGGCGAAGTAATAGATGGATGCACGATGATATAGTGATAATTTTAGTGGTGTGAATAGATGGACGCGAGCTCGAGGGCGTGGGTGCCAAATGGGCATGAGCTCTAATACTAATTTTAAATTTTGTTTGAAATTTGTTTTATTTTTTCTTTTGTTTTTTATGTTTTGTTTTTATTAATGTTTTTAATGGGTTTTTTTTAACACATGTTTTTAAATGTTTTTAATATATTGATTATATTAAAATTAACAATAATAAAATATCTTTTTTAGGTCATGGCCAAGCCAGACACCGAATTGGTGTGTGAGACCTCCTTCGACCAGGGATTTTACAGGTAAAGTCTACCATGACCATGAAATTTTACCATGGCGCAATCCTTGTGGCCAACCACATGATCAAAATACTTGGATGTTATCCAAATAAGTTTTTCAACAAGTCGGTGATATTAAAAAGAATGGACCTAGTGACTTAAGCAACTATATTGTGGGTGAGTGGCCTGACATGATCAATACTATTTCCAACTCTCCTAATGAAAAAGAGAAAGGAGTGAAGGGAAAGGGTCTAGATTTAGCTACCATTGTTATATATTTAGCACCCAAACCATGCCACCAAGAGATAATAAGGAGGATTTGAGAGAAGGATTGGGTCACATATCAATGAAGGGGTGTCATTAATGTCCAAATGGGATATGATCCATGACTAGGTTATTTATGACCCAATAATTAGTATTAAATTCTAACCAATGTCAAAGGAGAGAAATAATGGCCTTATGTCCTAAATGAAGACTCTCAAGTCAAGCATCAAAAATAAAATCCATGAAGATTCTCAAGTTATGTCATTGAAATCATCCTTGAACCATGATATAGGACCTTCATAGGGTATCTTTGGCCTACTAGAGGGATATGGGTACCATGATTAAACCACAACAAAGACCCTAAAAAAGAACATGTCTCGGTTCGACACATGGAATAGTTATTGGGTACATAATGGTTAGGGTTTTTTCAAACTTGAGTGGGATATGAGGGCACTAATGTAAGGACCCCTATCGTTATGAAAACATGCAACGCAATGCAAAAGAAAATTTTTATTAATTTTTTTTTCTTAAGTAGGAATTTAACAATGACAACAATTAATCAACACAACTTGACGATGAAAAAAACACACACAAATCAGGAAACAAACAACAACGACCCAACATTCTAGCACATCATGAAACTGGATGAAACATGCGATAATAAATAGAAAGATAAAAACGGCTACCTGCCCGACACAAAAAAGACAATGCCTACAAGCTAAAGGACAACATAAACAACCTGACACAACGACTTCGACGACCAGTAACTAGAAACCTCTATGGGGAACAAAACCAAATGCATTAAGGCGTTATAGAACCAAGTACCAACATGAATTACAATGAACAATATGCCCACATCGGGAAGCAAAATACTATGGCTAGGTTATCATTTGCATCTATCCATCAGGGCACGCACAGATCCCCTCATCAGGAATCATGTCATTGCAAGGTGATAGGTGTGACAGTAACCATGGCACAACATAACATATCTATACCTTAAACCCAAGCTAAAACCAACGGGCTAGGATACCGAATTAACTGTCAAAAATACATGAAGACTACCCAAGAACCTAATCGGCAAGTCAACCAGACACAAGAGAAATCTGACTACTATAACAATCATACATCACATTAAATTCCAAAACAATCCTACATCAACATGTTTAATGGCGCAAAAGAAATCTAATCTTTAGCCCATCATACCTCACATTAATTTCCTAAATCCACATAAGTCATACACTCCTTAAATTGATCTTTCTTTACCATTTATGGAATAACTACTTGTTTTTTTTTTTGCATTGAAAAAGAGAATTAGTATATGCACATAACATAATCAATACTAATACTAGTGTAATGAGGAATGTAATGATGAATTACACCATGTTCACATAGTAAGAAGTATATTCTCTTATATGTACTAGTATTCCATGGTGATGCTTGAGTACATCAATCTGTACACATTAAAAATAATTATATTCAAACAAATAGTTCACTTAATAATCTATCTATGAAACATGTCTTTTAAAAGTGAATTCTCTATCTTTTAAAACTGAAACAAATATATCGTTGTCTTTTAAACAATATAATTCGTTGTCTTTTAAAACTGAAACAAATATAATTTGTTGTCCTTTAAAACTGATACAAATATAATTCATTATCCTTTAACAAGTCTATTGATTCTTAAAACTATAAAAAGGTTGTCTACCATATTCGTTGTCTATGATATTCACATATAAAAACGTTGTCTATAAAAAAAAGCTATGTCTAGCATATTCACATATATAAAAACAATGTTTATTAACAACATTGTCTATCATATTCACATATATAAAAACTATATCTATCATATTCACATATAGAAAAACAATGTCTATCATTACACTGTCTATAAAAACGTTGTCTAGTAATTATATCTCTGTCTAACTTTAAATAAATACATCTTTATTTGTCAGTTTAAATAATGCATGGTTATGACCAGTTAAGCAACCAAAAAAAGGGATTTGCTGCCATTAAAAGGCACAGTGGTAAATAATATAATGTAGAGATTTAGACATTGGTAAAACGCAAAGATTAGATACTTTACCAATCAAAACAAAGTGGTAAGTAATATAACACAAAGATTAGACATTGGTAAAACACAAAGATTAGACATTGGTAAAACACAATGATTAGATACTATACCAATCAAAACGAAGAGATAGTCATTCACAGAAACACAAAGATTAGTCATTCAACAATGAGTCAATAAAAAATGCAGAGAGACTCATTCATAAACAAGGCACAAATATTAATCATTCAACAATGAATCAACAAAAAATGCAAAGATACTCATTCACTGAAACACAAGGATTCGATATTAATCATGAGAAAAATGCAGAGATAAGTAAGAGATAGATAGATGGGAGAAAAATGTATCCTTCACTTATTATCCATGCACAGGAAAGAATCGCATTTGAATATAAATATTTAACATCGGAGTGAAAGACAATCGATTCAGCAACTGGCCGACTACTCTAGCAGAGACTAATAACTAAAGGATACAGGACATAAGATAAAAACCCAATTTTTCTTTGTATTAATCAATTAAAACAAATGCAAAGAAGTCATTGCAATCATATTTTGGTTTCTCCATGGGAAATCAATTCACAATAAAATGAGTATAAGGCTAGGATGACTTTAAGTTCTTTGATCATAAAACATTGGGCTAATCAAGACAATTTGTTGAAGATAAAAATGAAATCTCTGGATAGTGTTACGTGGAATAAAACATAAACTTTAACAAAGTAGAAGTATATTAATGAAAGCACAGGAACAATATTTAAACTACCATTCAATACAAATATACACATGCGTACCGTAGCCAAATGAGAAATCTCTAAATTCATTGTCTCGCGCGCGCTCTGTCCAGCTCCTGCTTGCCAACCGATGTGACCTCACCGATACCTCCCAGCCAACGCTAGGGGTACTCTTATTCCCCCTGATCCCCTCAAGTTACAAATGGTCCACACACACAATACCATAGAATGATAACACCCAACTCGCCTCACAAGGTCAAGCTACCACTCGTTACCACTAGGAAATCAATTTTATTAATTAATTAATTCTTCCTATTTCCCTCAACCACCTAAAGAATTCCTAAAAACTCTCCTTGGTATCCCAATATTCCTTTACAAATCTTAAATGACTTACGCCTTAGTTAATTCCTAGTTGAGTTCCTAAATAGAAAGTCCCAAAGGCTAGATTCCTTACTAAGTTAGACATTCAACTTTTTCTTTAAGTCTCCCCTTTTATTTAAGTTTCCCCTTTTCATTAAGTTTCCTTTTTCTTTTAAGTTTCCCCCTCTGTCATTTTTAACTAAAAATAAATTTATCAAGTGATAGATAAAAACAACCATTTACCCTCTTTTCTTTTTAACTAAAAATTAATTTAGCAAATGTAGATAAAAAAAACCATTACCCTTTTTTTTTAATTTAATCCACCATTATAATTTTGACTTTAATAAATAAGTTTTAATTTCTTACCCCCCTTCTTGTTACATGTTTATTTATTTATTTATTACCACAAGTTCTACTTAGACCTAGGTTTTAATTTTCACTAGGTTGGGCGACAATTTTTAAGGGAACTTTTAGTTATTAAAATTTTACTCATAGCATCATCTATTTTAAGGTCGACCAGGTCCTAAGGAGGCATAATTTTCTAGGCACTAGGTTTATTAAATTATCAATGAAAATCACGACGTTCCCTTCAGAACGCACTATATTCTCCAAGGGTGCCACTCCCCTCTTTCTATTTTCTTTACATGACGTACCCTTCAAGATGCACTACGTGCTCCAATGGTGCAACTCACCTCTTTCCATTTTCTTTGCATGATGTGCACTTCAAGAAGAAGTACATGCTCTGAGGGTTCCACTCGCCTCTTGACTAAATTTGGTAGATGTCAAACCCCTAGAGTCAATACTCCGCCAGGTGATGTTGTGGGAGACTAAGGACCTCTAAGGAATAAGGCCCCTACCTTATTACGCGCCCCTTAGAATCATCGTGAGTGATTCTCATAGTCTCCCCTCATGACATCGTGGGTCTTCTCAAAGTACATAATCATTAACCTACTTCTCGAGCCGCGACAAGAGTGCTAGTAGGTTGTGGCAGGGCTTCTACCACACCTCTCCCTTAATGTCTCTAGTTGTTGTGCATTACCCCTCTACTCCAAATGTGAGTCTGGTCGATAAGCTATAGTCAGCCTGCATCCATGAAAAAATCATTTCAGAAATAATAATCAATCATCATAACATCTAATCATATGTACATATGTCACATCAAAAACATCCAAACCCTAATAGTCCATTCCCTGATTCGATCCGTAGTCCAAGGGGTTTCATCGATGTCACTGCATCCTCAATGTCTAAAGTCCTCGACACTTAGTAGACCTAGTCAATAGAACCTATCTATGTAAATACTACACAATAACATATCATCAAATCCACAATATCTTATAATCATAATCAAAACAACCAATAGTATAATGACCGAGATCACTTGCACACAAGTGTCCCCAAATAATAAGTTCGCACAATGAGGGAAAGAGAGGGATTTTACATACACCCCCTCTTGTTTTAAAATTTGTCTCGAAGTTTCACAATATGTAAGTTCTGACTAAAGTGTATCAGAATATCATAGGTCTAGCTATCAAACAAAAATGGAAACTGTTGACTCATATCTGATGCAGGCCCTCTGCTCTTGGGCCAGGATCCACACAGGTTCTTCACTAAAACCACACCAATGGTTAATGAAACCCTTTGTTTAAGCCATAAATGAAATTGAGTTTTGGGAGTTTGAGATTCCCAATGTATTTCCACAGCTCTTGGCAAATGCCTAAATGTGAAACACCAATGAAGGTTGAGTGCTCCAACGCGATGAACACATGCCACCTATTACCCACTAGTTTCGGCTTTCATAACTTTGACTGAACAACCAACAGTCGTTCCTCTTCCCTTATGATTCCCTGGACTCTGAAATGTTGGAATGCCGAAATGGGCTCAACATCCCAAGGAAATTTGAGATTGATGGCCTTTCGATATTTTCACCGAAGCTTGACCCCTGTTATAACTCCACCACACATATCCTCTGGCTGATACTTGGGACACACCTTTCGATGTTTCTCTCTTCATGATTTCAAGAGTTTCGTTGACCATACAACTCTACCTCTTGAGTCTCAAAACCCTAAAATCTGATTGGTACCCAACAGCTATTGTCCCTCAACCTTTTGGGGAATTTTTCCTTTCCCTCTTTGGGATTTTGTGAACTGGGAGTTTGAAACTCTGGATTCCAAAGTCACTACCTCCTCTACTTCTCAAACTTTGGAAAACCAAAATGTCAAAATCCCACACCAAAGGAACACTGCGTTTCGTGACTTTGGGATTTTCAATGCAAAGGGTCACGGTTCCTTGTCATCGGAATTTTCAGTATGCCAAACCCCGAATTACCAAAATTCTGAAATTCGACACCTGATAATTCCTTTCGCGATCCGGGAATTTGCATGACCAAGGATTTTGGCCTGCACTCCAAACTTGTGAATCCCGAATTGCCGAAATTATATGACATCTCAAATTGACCACAATCAACAGTCCACATTGACTCTTGATGTCAGGGTGGTGGATTCATCCAAACCCTAACCACCTTACATCTCCTCTGGATCCTATGATCCTCACGACTTCGCAAGTTCTCCACGGAGAATTATGACCACTAGATGCACTCCTCAATGACCCTTGTCCAAACAACTCGGTGTTCTCCCTCCTAAACTTGAATTCTATGAGACAATTTCGATCCCCATCTCCCTTTGAGCACTTCAAAGGTGTTATCCTTCCTAAGCTTTCACTTGTAAGCTCAAGCTGCCCAAAAGGATCCCTGCTCACATTCCTTGCGGAAAACCTTCATATAACCTCTAGTTATTTGAGTCTCAGACCCTGTGCACTCTTTGCAACAATGGTCCTCTCAATATTCCCTTTATTTGATAAGTTCTAAGGCTCCAACCAGCCTACGCACACCTTTCACGACTTTGTGCTTCACCTGCACTTCGACTGGTATGAGAACAACGATATCTCTCCTGAGATTTATGAGATGAAACTCAGATCCTCGTCAATGCACACCTTGTGTACGTTCACTGCACTCCTTGCAAGAATTCTCAAGAAGAGAAACAATTGAAACTCATTCTTCTGCTCTCTCAGACTTCATACATTCACCATGAAATCATACACACAATGCAGCATTGAAACAAATGCATAACAGAGAAACAAATCCATTGTAAACATGCCATTTAACAAATGTAAACAGTAAGCATCATAACACCATGAAATTTGAGTCAAATCTTCATATATTAACTCAAGTGCTCCTGTACATGGGTTCTTCTCTACAGCTTTCTGCTACAGCTCTACAGCTTATGAAATCTGAATGATCATCCAATTTTTTTTTTCCAATGATACAAGGGTGAGGGTGTCTATATCCATTTTCTCTCCTACGTTTCTAAACTGTCTAATCTAACATTCATATCTACCTACTTTACATTAGTAGAATTAAATGTCTATTACATCCGGAAGAGGAGAATAATTTCTCTAGATCTATTCATATCTCCAAGACATAAATGTAAGTACACTTCTCCTAGCTATTACGTTAATGCTTCAGATTTCAAAATTCAAAACATTTTCATAAAAACGTGTCCTTTTTGCATCCGCATGTTCAGTTGTTCCTTTGACTAGGCGTGTGCTTTGGCTTTCTACGATGTTCCTGCATCATAGAAAGGAAAAGTCCATTCTAGATTGTATATGGAATGTAGCCAAGGGGAGTTTCTGAATTGAATGATTCGAAACAAAATGAATTCAGGAGTGCTAGTGCAAAGGACTTTGCAGAAGGAATGAAGGACCTTCACAGCCGGGTTAAGGAGCGATTGCAAAGTTCAAGTCAGGAATACAAGCAGAGAGTAAATCAACACATGCGAGAACTTCCATTTGAAGTTGGTGATCTGATTTTTGAGCATCTCAGGAAGGAAAGGTTCCCAAGGGGAACATATAATAAGCTAAAGATGAAAAAGATTGGACCATGCAAGGTCATAAGGAAATTTGAGGCAAACGCATATGAGATTGAATTACCCGATGGGGTCGGAATATCACCAATATTCAATGTTGTAGATGTGTACCCTTACAGAGCTAAAGAAGCAGGAGCAGAGGAGGAATAGAAAGAAATTCAATGGACAAAACAAATGCATGTAACAGTAGAGCCACAGATGGAAAGAATAATTGACAAAAGGGTTAGCAAAAATACCAGGAGAAAAGAGTATTTTGAATACTTGGTCAAATGGAAGGGACATCTAGTTGAAGATGCCAGTTGGGAGGATGAAGCAGCAATTCATAGGCATGGATAGACCATGCAAGAGCTCATGAACAGGAGTTCATGAAAATTTTCAAGCGAGGGAGTATGATGCAGGAGCATCGTAGAAAGCCAAAGCACACGCCTAGTCAAAGGAACAACTGAATGCGCAGATTAAAAAAGGACACATTTTTATGAAAACGTTTTGAATTTTGAAATCTGAAGCATTAATGTAATAGCTAGGAGAAGCGTACTTACATTTATGTCTTGGAGATATGAACAGATCTGGAGAAATTGTTCTCATCTGCTGGATGTAATAATCATTTAAGACTGTTAATTTAAGGTAGGTAGATATGAATGTTAGATTAGATAGTTTAAAAACATAGGAGGGAAAACAGATATAGACACCCTCACCCTTGTATCATTGGAAAAAAAATAAAATTGGATGATCATTCAGATTTCATAAGCTATAGATTTGTAGTAGAGAGTTGTAGAGAAGAACCCATGTACAAGAACACTTGAGTTAATATATGAAGCTTTGACTCAACTATCATGGTGTTATGATGCTTATTGTTTCCATTTGTCAAATGGTATGACGCTTATTGTTTCCATTTATGCATTTGTTTCAATGCTACATTGTGTGTATGATTTCATGGTGAATGTATGAAGTCTGAGAGAGGAGAAGAATGAGTTTCAATTGTTTATGTTCCTGAGAATTCCTGCAAGGAGTGCAGTGAACGTTCGCAAGGTGTGCATTGATGAGGGTCTGAGTTTCATCTCAAAAAGATCAGGATAGATATTGTTGTTCTCATACCAACCGAAGTGCAGGTGAAGAACATAGTCGTTCAAGGTGTGTGCAGGCTGGTTGGAGCCTTAGAACTTATCAACTAAGGGGAAGATTGAGAGGACCAC
>SNQJ01S0054647.1:29193-43816 GCA_010110895.2 Picea sitchensis
CAAATAACCAGAGGTTATTTGAAGGTTTTTCGCAAGGAGTGCGAGCAGGGATCCTTTTGGGAAGCTTGAGTTTACAAGTGAAAGCTCAGGAAGAATAACACCTTTGAAGTTCTCAAAGGGAGACGGGGATCGAAATTGTCTCATAGAATTCAAGTTTAGGAGGGATAACACCAAGTCATTTGGATAGGCCTCATTAAGGAGTGCATCTGGTGGTTGGAATTCTCCGTGGAGAACTCGTGAAGTCGCGAGGACTGTAGGATCTAGAGGAGCTGCAAGGTGGTTAGGAGTTGGATGAATCTGCCACCCTGACATCAAGAGTCAACGTGGACTGTTGATTGTGGTCAATTTGAGCCATCAGATCATTTCAGGGATTCCGATTTGCATGTTTTGAGTGCAAGAAAAAATTCTTGGTCACACAAATTCCTGGATCGCGAAAGGAGTTATCAGGTGTGGAATTTCAGAATTTTGGTAATTCGGGGCTCGACATACTGGAAATTCCGATGACAAGGAACCAGGACCCTATGCATTGAAAATCCTGAAGTCACAAAACATGGTCTGCCTTTGGTTTGGGGTTTTGGCATTTCAGTTTTCCGGAGTTCGGGAAGTAGAGGAGGCAGTGACTTTGGAATCGAGAGTTTCAAACTCCCGGTTCGCAAAATCCCGAAGAGGGAAAGGAAAAATTTCCCAAAAGGTTTAGGGACAATATTTGTTGGGTACCAATCGGATTTCGAGGTTTCAAGACTCAAGAGGTAGAGTTGCATGGTCAATGCAACTCCCAAAATTGCGAAGAGAGAAATGATGAAATGTGGGTCCCAAGTATCATTCAGAGGATATGTACAGCGGAGTCAAAAGAGGGGTCAAGCTTCGACAAAAATCCTGAAAGGCCATTGATCTCTCATTTCCTTGGGATGTTGAGCCCATTTCGATGTTCTGGCATTTAGAAGTTTGAGGAATCATAAGTGAAGAGGAACGACTATTGGTTGTTCGCTCAAAGTCCCGAAAGCCGAAACTAGTTGGTAACAGGTGGCATGTGCTCATCGCGTTGGAGTAGTCAACCTTCGTTGACATTTTGCATTTTGGCATTTGCCAAGAGCTATGGAAATACATCGGGACTCTCCAAATCCAGAAACACAAATTCCTTTGTGGCTTAAACAAAGGGTTTGATTAACCCTTGGCTTGGTTTTAGTGAAGATCCTATGCGGATCTCAGCCCAAGGGTAGAGGGTTTACGTCAATATGATATGCGTCCTCTCAGGTCGCTGACTGTGGACTATCATTGTCCCACTAGACCTTGATTGTGGTTGTCGAATGCGATGGTCCAGGATGCGGATTGGCTCTACTGTAAGATCACCCTTATCATATACCTGCAAGGACCTCATGTCAGTAACATGTGTAGGATCACTAATATAATGTCTCAAAATAGATACATGAAAAACATCATCCATAGGCCTCAAAGAATCAGGCAAGGCTAGTCGATGGGCCACGACCCCCTTCTTTTCCACAATATAGAAAGGTACCACGAACCTAGGAGATATGTTATCACCCTTTCCAAACTTGATGGAACTATTATGCGGTTTCACCCACAAGAACACTCGATCACCAACTTCATAACTATGATCAAAACGATGCCCGTCAACATAAATATTATGTTGATCCTGTGCTTCCTTGATCCTTTTATTATTGTTTTCATTTTCTCTTCCATTTCTTGGATTGCTTCCAGTCCCACCAGGACCCTATTCTCAAGCCGATCCCAACTCAAAGGCATCTGTCATCATCATCCATAAAGAAACTCAAAAGGTGACATCTTAATGGTGCTTTGATAACTATTGTTATATGAAAATTATACCATTGGAAAGAATTCTTCCTAATGCTTATGTTGGTCCATAACATACATAGACAACATGTTCTCCAAGATTTGGTTTGTTCATTCGGTCTTCCCGTCTATCTCCGTGTGATACGTGGTACTAAATTTAAGTTGGGTTTCCAAGGCCTCTTCGAAAATAGTCCAAAATAATCCTATAAACACTGATCCTCTATCAGATATAATCCTCTTAGGCACACCATACAGCCTCTCAATCTCGTTGATGAAAAATATAGTTATGTCAGGTGCCTGATATGTTGTACGTGTAGGAATAAAATGAGCACTTTCGGTCAGAGTGTCGACTACCAAAAAAATCGATTCATGTCTCCTTGTCGTCAGTGGCAATCAAACAATGAAAACCATCAAAATGACCTCCCATTTCAATTCAAGAATAACGTGTGGCTGTAGTAATCCCGCCAGATGTCTATGTTCAACTTTCACTTGCTGACATTCTAGAAATATTTCCACTTAGTTGACTATGTCTTCTTTCAATTCTTTCCATAAGAATAAGGGTTTAAGGTCCACCCGCATCTTAGTGACTCCAGGATGAGCCATATACACTGCTCTATGAGCCTCATTTAGGATGAAACTCCTCAACTTGTCGATGGGTGGTACGTAAATTCAACTTTTAAATCTCAATAATCCATCATTGTCTATAGTAAATCCTTCAAATGTTTGTACCATTATTGTGTTTTGTCCGATAAAATCCCTAAGTTCTTTGTACCAGTCATCATCATGCTGTAAAGTTAGAATATTTTCACGTATATTTTTCTAAAGAGGCATCACTGAAAAAGACACATGCTATCTAAATCAATCCATCCACCACTCTGCGCATTGTCCCTTTTATGTAAGTAATCTCAAAATCATACCTGCTAAGAAATTATGACCAACGTCGTTGTCGCGCGTTCAAGTTGCCCTACGTAAAGATGTGTTGCAGTCCGCAGTGGTCCATTTTTAGTTCAAATTTCCTTCCAATAAGGTAGTGTCTCCAAACTCTCAAGGCATAAACAATGGCTAACTGATCCGAATTTTATGAGTAGAACGAAATAAATACAGATTATTAACAGGTTCTTAACACAAAATAAAAGAGATACAACAGAATTGGTTTTCTATTCAATAACAAAATAAGTTGAAACTGTAAAATGCAGCAGAAACAAGCTTGTTGGAATGGTGGCTGCTTATCTCTGAGAAGAGATATGACGACAATGCACATTCTTAGGAAGAAGGTTAAATTAGTCTCTGAAGGCATTTTTACAATAAGAAAGAATGCCAAAAACCCTAGACATCAAAAAACCTAACCTTAGGATATGAAGCACCAAAAGTCATGTGGGCCTCATTTGGGTAAGTTAGTACATCAACTTCCCGGGGTCGTAACTTTTGCATACGATCTTCGTTTTAGGCGTCTGATATCCCAATGGAAAGGTATCATTGAGGAGATTCATTTTGGGGGATCAATCATGTATTTGGCTATAATTGAGGTGATCTATCCTGAAAAACCTTCATTTAGGCCCTCAAAATGACCCCAAAAATTAAAACTGCTAAAAATAGTAAATTGCCAAAATTGTCAAAAGATTGTTTTGAGCCAGTTGGAAAAGGTGGGTGGCCACCGATATCCATATGGATAAATCCTCCCTCCTAAGGAAGAAATGGTATCCATTTCATTGAGGTCCCCCATCATATGAGGAAATTTTTGTTGAATTTGGCCATGGGTGAGCCACTTGCCTTGGTGTAGGAGCTGCCTTACTTTGATGACTCGATAAAGTTGGATCCTTTGTTGTTGAGTGCCCTTGATATGTCTATCCACAATATGATCATTGGATTCCTATTGTATACAGTCGGGTTTGAGCTCTGTTGGTGTTATCTATTCTGCTACTTCTGAGGTGTCCAATAATGGTGGGAAATAAGGGCAAAGGAGATCCATGTTGAACATTGGGTGCAGGCCAAGGAAAGGAGGAATGTTGGGTTCAAAAGAATTATCCCCCACGTCCTTGGTGATAGTGTAATTCCCATAATGGAGTGGTAAAATCTTCTGATGGGGTACTAGAAGGCGTTCTTTCTGTAAGTGCAACCAAACTTTGTTGCCCACCTGAAACTTATGTGGCACCTAATGTTGATCATGGCGTTGTTTGTACTTGTCCTTGGACTTCTGTAGGATATCCTAAAACTATTGGCAGATGTGTTGGATCTGCTCAATGAAGCGAGTGGATTTATCAGCTTCATTTGGAGTAGGAGATGAGTCAGTTGAGGTGAACACACACGAAAGTGCAACATCTATGGGAACCAATGGTTGGAATCCCAATCCCACTTGAAAAGGGTTGTGGCCAGTTGAGCTATGCAGGGCTCAGTTGTAGCTATTCTGGACATAGGGAAGGCTCTCATCCCATGTCTAACGGTGATTTGAATTATACGTGTGAAGGATATGCACAATCATTCGATTTACAACCTTGGTTTGGCCATCTGTCTTGGGGTGGAAGGCCGTGGATTTGGTGAGCTTGGTGTCCAGCAGTGACCAGAGGCTCGACCAGAATGTGCTGAAAAATCGACTATCCCAATCTGAGACAATGGTTTGTGGGATTCCAAAATGTACCCAGACTCATTCAAAGAAGATCTTGGTAGTGGCCTCTGTTGTGATTCTCTTCTTATAGGCAATCATAATTGTCATCTTATAAAAGCGATAACCAACCCCAAAAACACAGTCATTTCCCCTCTTGGTGTATAGGAGGCCCGAGATGTAGTCCATTGAGATGGATTCCCATGGCTTATCTAGAGTAGGAAGAGGGGTGTGCAAGCTCTATTTCTTAGTGTCCAGTTTGGAAATAGCACAGGCAGTGCAGGACATGATATACTTGTTGACCTCCTGTCGAATTTTTGGATAGTAGAAATGTTTTTGTAGCATCGCCACTGTCTTTTCGACACCGAAGTGTCCTGCCACCTGACTATAGTGGGCTTCCCAAATCAGCTTCACTCATTCACTTGATGGAACACAGATATGGCCCAGATGACACAACAACCCATCCTAAAAATGGAAATTATCGACAACTGCGTTTGCACCCAACATTTGGTAGGTGGTGGCGAAATCAAGGTCTGTCTTATAGAGTTTGGGCCATCTAGATATCTCATGGACACAAGAGTCTAGCACTGTGGTGAGCACAGTGACTGGTGGTCTGCTGAGGAAATCAACGATGCGATTGGTACTTCTTGGTTTATACTTGATGTTGAGGTGGAATTGCTGCAAGTATGTGGACCAATTCTCATGGCAGTGATTCTGCAATTTTTCCTGTGTCTGCATGAACTGCAGTGTCTTATGATCAGTGTGGATGACTGTCTCCTTCTCAAGAATGTAATGTATCCACTAAAGGAATGCTTGCACAATGGAGTACATTTCTTTTTCATAAGTAGGTTACTTACAGATAGTATCTGACATTGTCTCACTATGATAGGCCACAGGGTGGCCCTGCTGAGTGAGAACGACACCCACGGCATAGTATGAAGCATCTATCTCGATCTCAAAGGGATGATGCAACTCTGGTAGTGAAAGTACTGGGGTTGAGCACATGTGTTGCTTCAAATCATCGAACACTTGTTGTTGGGACTGGACCCACGCAAATTTTTCCTTACCAACACCCCTGTTTATTTGGCTGAGGGCCCATGCTATATGGGAGAAACCAACACAAACCTGCGGTAGAAATTGGCAAGGCCCAAGAAGCTCCAAAGCTAAGTGAGTGTTGTTGGGGCTGGCCAGTCACGAATGACTTGTATCTTGGCTAGATCAACATGTTCTGCATGTTTCTCAATGATGTAGCCTAGGTAATGGACCCTGTCCATGCTGAAGAAGCATTTTTCCAAGTTTGAGTATAGCTTGTGCTTCCACAGGGTGTGCAAAACCTGTTGAATATGATGCAAGTGTTCGGCCCAAGTCTTGTTGTAAATTAGAATGTCATCCAGGTACACCACTACAAAAGTATTGGTGAATGGTCACAGGATATCATCCATCATCCTCATGAATGTGGCTAGAGCATTTGTCAAACCAAAGGGCATGACCAACCATTCAAAAAGGCCTTCCTTTGACTTGAAGGGGGTCTTCCATACATCTGTCTGTTATATTGGTACCTGGTGGTAGCGAGACTTTAGATCAATCTTACTAAAGTATTTGGCTCCTGTGAGTTGATCAAGGAGGTCATCGATTTGAAGAATTGGGTACCTGTTTCTGACTGTGATTTTATTCAAAGCCCGGTAATCAATATAGAGTCCCCAGGTCCATCTTTCTTCTCTACCAGCATGATTGGGCTCTTGCAAGGTGATGAGCTACGGAGGATGTGCCCCTTGTGGATTTGTTCTTGAATCTATCACTTGATCTCCTCATTCTCTAAAAAAGAGATATGATAGACTGGCCCATTGGGAAGTGGTGCGTCGGGGGTCAGATCGATGGGGTGCTTGACCTGGTAGTATAGAGGCACCCATGTAGGTGTGGAGAAGATATCTGAGTTTTCTTCCACAACCTTATCTATTTTCTTCTTCTGTGTGGAGAGGCTAGTCGTTGAGACCCTAGATGTGGTTGTGATCTTTCACTTATTCTGAGAATGAATCATGAAGAAGACAAACTTCCTCGTCTGAGAGATGACCTTCCTGCATTGCTTAGCAGAGATCAAGGAAATATCACTAGGTGGGATTGCCTCGGGTATCATGTACAATTTCCTTTTCAAAGTAATAATAACACTACAAGGCCTAGACTCATATACATCATGACGTTTCCATAAATAAGGTTGGTTGAAAAGAACATCAAAAACTTCGAGAGTAGCAACATCACACAATACCTCATCTTTGAAGGGATTGATGTCATACAACAATTGACACTGTTGGCTGACGCAGAGATCGCTTCCTTGGCAGAGCCATCCAATGGTGTAGGGTTGTGGGTGCGACATTGTTGGCAGGGCCAGCTGCTTGATGACCTCTGCTAAGATGAGGTTCTTCTGGATACCTCTATCAACAATGAAGTGCATCGGGGTGCCTTTTACCCACATCTGTGAATGGAAGAGGTGTTCTCGTTTTTTTGGCTCATCTAGCTCACTGGGCTGGAGCTTGGTTGTAGCAACGGTGGCACTGGGTTCCGCATCAATGATCTGTCTTCCCTTTCCTAGTTCTAGCTCAGAGTCAAAATCCATATCTGATATAGTGCCTTTCACTTCGACCACCACCAACTACTTTGAGAAGAAGTCAACAGTGTTATGCCAAGGGCGCTTATGGAAGTCACACCACTTCCCAGTATCTTTCTTTGTCCTTCTCGTTTCCTTCTTTGCTTGCAGCTTGGATTGGTTGTTCCAATACTGTCCATATTTTCTCTATTCTTTGTTAGGTGGGTTGGGTCCACCATTTCCTATATTTTATTGTGAGGGGTTCCTAGGCCCAAATTGTCGTGTCTTTTGTTTGAGCTTCTTCTCGATTTTGATGGCATATCGGTAGGTCGCACCCAAGGATGAGATGTCCATAAATTCCATTTCGATATGGATGTATCTATGTAGAGCACTGCGATACTTGAGCACCAGATGTTTCTCTAAATATTTGATACCCAACTTGGTACGCAAGGTATGGAAGATATTTGTGAAATCTAGTACTGCTTGGTCTCTTTCTTGCCGTAGTGTGGTCCATTTGGTATACAGGTCGTCATAAATTCCGAAAGGGTAGTACTTTTCCTTAATATAATCCATGAAGGATTCTCAGGTGGATGTGACCGAAAATAATGCGGTTTCCTCTATTTCCTTTTTCTCACAGAAATTTTCCCACCAATCTTAGACATGGGGAACGACTTTGAGGAGCGTAAAAGTAATCTTCTCTCTATTCGAAAAGTTATGGATAGAAAAATACCCTTCTAGTAGATTCAAGCACTTTTCTACAAAATCTGCATCTATCCAACCTTCAAATATAGGAATATCGAAGTTTATTTTATACCGTGAAGGGGGTGGTGCCTCCGTTCGAAAAAGATGCGTCGCTTGTTGGTAGCCGCCAAAGGATTTGTACGAAATTGTCCATCATCTGGTTCCACTGTTGTGTGAGGGATTCCTCAATCAATAGTTTGAAAGGATCTCATGTCCCATCATATTTCTTTTCTCCTGCCATGGGAGGTCACTTGGGCATGCGAGAGCTTATGTCCTCAAGAGAAACAAGCTTGAGACCCAACTCTTTGTACTCTGACCTCGTTGGGGACATGCATTAAGACGACAAGGAGCAGACCACTCTGATACCACTGATCGAGATTTTATGAGAAGAAATAAATGAATACATACCATTAATAGGTGCTTAACACAAAATAATAGAGATACAGTAAAATTGGTTTTCTATTCAATAACGAAATAAGCTAAAACTGTAAAATGCAGCGGAAACAAGCTTGTTGGAATGGTGGCGGCTTATCTGTGGGAAGAGATGTGAAGGAAGCGCGCATTCACAAGAAGAAGGTAACAATGAGGATCTAAAGGCCTTTTCTACAATAATAAAGAATGCCAAAACCCCTAGACATTCAAAAACCTAACCCTATGAGATGAAGCACCAAAATTCATGTAGGCCCCGTTTGGGTAAGTTAGTACAACAACTTCCTGGGGTTGTAACTTTTGCATACGATCTTCGTTTTAGGTGTGTGATAGCCCACTGGAAAGGTATCATCGAGGATATTCATTTTTTGGGCTCAGTCACACCTTCAATTATCATTTAGGATCTCAATCCCTAAAAACCTTCGTTTAGGCCCTCAAAATGGCCCCGGAAGTTAAAACTGCTAAAAATAGTAAATTGCCAAAATTGTTTGAAAATTGTTTTGAGCCAGTTGGAGAAGGTGGGTGGCCACCGATATCCATCTGGACCAATCCTCCTTCCTTAGGAAGAAATGGTCTCCATTTCATTGAGGTCCCCCATCATATGAGGAAATTTATGTTGAATTTGGCACTGGGTGAGCCACCTGCTTTGGTGCAGGAGTTGCCCTGCTTTGACGACTCGATAAAGATGGATCCTTTGTTATCGAGTGCCCTTGATATGTGTGTAAAAAATTTGATCATTGGATTCCTATTGTATGTAGTCAGTGTTGAGCTCTGTTGGTGTTAATTATTTTTCTACTTTTGAGGTGTCCAATAATGGTGGGAAATAAGGGCGAAGGAGATCCACGTTGAACACTGGGTGCATGCCAAGGAAAGGAGGAATGTTGAGTTCAAAAGAATTATCCCCCATGGCCTTGGTGATAGTTTATGGCCCATAATGGAGAGGGAGAATATTCTGATGGGGTCCTGTAAGGCATTGTTTCAGCAAGTGCAACCAAACTTTGTCTCCCACCTAAAACGTATGTGGCACCCGATGTTTATCATGGTGCTATTTGTACTTGTCATTGGACTTATGTAGGATATCCTAAACCTGTTGGTAGATTTGTTGGATCCGCTCAACGAATCGGGTGGCTTTGTCAGCTTCATTTGGAGCAGAAGATGAGTCAGTCGAGGTGAACGCAAGGGGAAGTGCAACATCTATGGGACCCAATGGTTGGAATCCCAACCCCACTTGAAAGGGGTTGTGGCCAGTTGAGCTATGCAGGGCTCGATTGTAGCTATGTTGGACATAGGGAAGGCTGTCATCCCATGTGTGAGGGTTCTTTGAGTTATAAATGCAAAGGTTATGCACAATCATTCGATTTACAACCTCGGTTCTGCCATCTCTATCGGGGTGGAAGGTCATGGATTTGGTGAGCTTGGTGTCCAGCAATGACCAGAGGCTAGACCAGAATGTGCTAAGAAATCGACTATCCTGATCTAAGATAGTGGGTTGTGGGATTCCAAAATGTACCTAGACTCGTTCAAAGAAGAGCTTGGCAATGGCCTCTGCTGTGATACTCTTATTGTAGGCAACCAAAATCACCATCTTAGAAAAACAATCAACAATCACAAATACACAGTCATTTCCCTGCTTGGTGGACGGGAGGTTTGACATGTAGTCCATTGAGATTGATTGCCATGGCCTATCAGGAGTAGGAAGAGGGGTGTACAGGCCCTATTTCTTAGTGGTTGATTTTTCAATAGCATAGGTAGTGCAGGACCTAATATACTTGCTGAACTCTTGTCAAATATTCGTCCAGTAGAAATGTTCTTGTACCATCACCACTATCTTTTCGACGCCTAAGTGTCCTGCCACCCAAATGTAGTGGGATTTTCAGATCATCTTCGCTCGCTCACTTGATGGAACACATATATGGCCCAGATGACACAACAACCCATCTTGAAGATGGAAATTATCAACAACTACATTTGCACCCAACATTTGGTAGGTGGTGGCGAAGTCAGGGTCTGTCTCATAGAGTTTGGACCATCCAAATGTCTCATGGACACAAGAGTCTAGCATCATGGTGAGTGCAGTGACTGGTAGTCTACTGAGGAAATCAACGACATGATTGATTCTTCCTATTTTATACTTGATGTTGAGGTGGAATTGTTGCAAGTATGTGGACCACTTTTGATGACAGTCATTCTGCAATTTTCCCTGTGTCTTCATGAACTACAGTGTCTTATGATCAGTGTCGATGACTGTCTCCTTCCCAAGAATGTAATGTATCCACTGGAAGAATGCTTGCAAAATGGAGTACATTTCTTTGTCGTAAGTAGGTTACTTATGGACAGTATCTGACAGTGTCTCACTACGATAGGCCACGGTGTGGCCATGCTGAGTGAGAATGACACCCACGGCATAATCTGAAGCATCTGTCTCGATCTCAAAGGGATGTTGCAGGTTTGGTAGTGAAAGTAATGGGGCTAAGCACAAGCACAAATTCAAATCATCAAACACTTATTGTTGGGACCGAACCCATGCAAATTTCACCTTAGCACCACCCCTGTTTATTTGGATGAGGGCCCATGCAATATGGGAGAATCTCAACACGAACCTGCGGTAGAAATTGGCAAGGCCCAAGAAGATCTGAAGCTCAGTGAGTGTTGTTGGGCCTGGATAGTCATGAATGATTTGGATTTTGGCTGGATCCACATGTACGCCATGCTGATCAATAATGTAGCCGAGGTAATGGACCCTATCCAGTCCAAAAGAGAATTTTTCCAAGTTGGCGTATAGCTTGTGCTGCCACAGGGTGTGCAAAACCTATTGAATATGTTGCAAGTGTTAGGCCCAAGTCTTGCTGTAAATTAGAATGTCATCCAGGTACACCACTACAAAAGTTTTGGTGAATGGTCATGCGATATCATCTATCATCCTCATGAAAGTGGCTGGAGCATTTGTCAAACCAAAGGGCATGACCAACCATTCAAAAAGGACTTCCTTTGAATTGAAGGAGGTCTTCCATACATCTGTCTGTTCCATCGGGACCTGGTGGTAGCCAAAATTCAGATCAATCTTACTGAATTATTTGGCCCCCATGAGTTGATCAAGGAGGTCATTGATTCAGGGAATCCGGTACCAGTTTCTGATTGTGATTTTATTCAGAGCTCGGTAATAAATACAGAGTCATCGGGTTCAATCTTTCTTCTGTACCAGCATGATTGGGCTCCCACAAGGTGATGAGCTAGGGTAGATGTTCCCCTTGTGGAGTAGTTCTTGGATCTGTTTCTTGATCTCCTCATTCTCTAACAAAGGGAGACGATAGACTGGCCCATTGGTCAATGGTGCACCAAGGGTCAGATCAATTGGGTTCTTGACCTGGTAGTGCAGAGGTACCCATGTAGGTGAGGAGAAGATATCCTAGTATTCTTCCATGACCTTATCTACTTGCTTCTGCTGTGTGGAGAGGTCGGCGAGAGAGACCCTAGATGTGGCTGTGATCTTTACCTTATTCTGAGAGTGAATCATGAAGAAGACAAACTTCCCCGTCTGATAGATGACCTTCCTGCATTGCTTAACAGAGATCAAGGAAATATCACTAGTTGGGACTACCTCGGGTATCCTGCACAATTTCCTGTTCAAAGTAATAATAACACTACGATGCCTAGACTCATATACAATAGGATGTTTCCATAAATAAGGTTGGACCAAAAGAATATCACAAACTTTGAGAGGAGAAACATCACACAATACCTTGTCTTTGAAGGGCTTCATGTCATACTACAGTTGACACTGTTGGCTGACGCAGAGATCGATTCCTTGGCCGAGCCATACAATGTTGTAGGGTTGTGGGTACAGAGTTGTTGGTAGAGCCAACCGCTTAACGACCTCTACTGAGATGAGTTTCTTCTGGCTACCGCTATAAACAATGAAGTGCAGTGGGGTTCCTTTTATCCACATCTTTGAATGGAAGAGGCGCTCTCCTTCTTCTAGACTGTCTGGTTCGCTAGGCTGGATCTTGGTGGTAGTAACGATGGCACTGAGTTCTATGCAATGATCCATCTTCCCCTTTCTGGTTCTATCTCAGAGTCAGAATCTGCATCTGATTCAGAGGATTTCACTTTGGCCACCAATGACTTCTTTGAGCGGCAGTTAGCAGTGTTATACCAAGGGCTCTTATGGAAGTCACACCACTTCCTAGTATCTATCTTTGTCTTTCCGATTTCCTTCTTTGCTTGAGGCTTGGACTGGTTGACCTGATACTGTCCATATTTTCTCTATCCTTTGTTCGGTGGGTTGGGGCTGCCCTTTCTTGGATTTTCTTGAGAGGGCTTCCCAGGCCCAAATTGTCGTGTCTTTTGTTTGAGCTTCTGCTCGATTTTGACGGCATATCGGTAGGCTGCACCCAAGGATGAGATGTCTAGAAATTCCATTTCATTATGGACGTATCTATGCAGAGCACCACGATACTTGAGCACCAGATGTCTCTTTGAGTCTTTGATACCCAACTTGGTGCACAGGTATGGAAGATATTTGTGAAATATGGGATTGCTTGGTCTCCTTCTTGCCATAGTGTGGTCCATTTGGTATACAGGTCATCATAACTTCCAATAGGGTAGTACTTTTCCTTGATAGCATCCCTGGAGGATTCCCAGTTGGTCATGATTGAAAATAATGAGGTGTCCTCTGTTTCCTTTTGCTCACAAAAAGTTTCCCACCAATATTTGACACGGGGAACGGATTTGAGGAGCACAAAATCAATCTTTTCTCTATTCGAAAAGTTATGGATAGAAAAATACCCTTCCAATAGATTCAACCACTTGTATACAACATCTACATTGATCTGACCTTCATATATAGTAATATCGAAGTTTATTTATACCTTGAAGGGGGCAGTGCCTCCCTTCGAAGAAGATGCATCGCCTGCTGGTAGTTGTTGAAGGATTTGTGCGAAACTATCGATCATCTCGTTCCTCTATTGTGTGAGGGATTCCTCAATCAAAATTTTGAAAGGATATCCTATCCCATCATCTTTATTTTCTCCTACCATGGGAGGTCACTTGGGCATTCGAGAGCTTTTGTCCTCAAGAGAAACAAGCTCGAGAACCAACTCTTTGTACTTTGACCTCATTGGGGACATGCATTAAGATGATAAGGAGAAAACCCCTCTTATACCAACAATCCTGATTTTATGAGAAGAATGAAATGAATATAGATTATTAACAAGTGCTTAAAAAAAAATAATAGAGATACAGTAAAATTGGTTTTCTATTCAATAACGAAATAAGTTGAAACTGTAAAATGCAGCGGAAACCAGATTGTTGGAATGGTGGTGGCTTATCTGTGGGAAGAGATGTGAAGGAAGCATGCATTCTCAAGAAGAAGGTTACAATGAGGCTCTAAAGGAATTTTTACAATAATAAAGAATGCCAAAAACCCTAGACATCCAAAAACCTAACCCTAGGAGATGAAGTGCCAAAAGTCATGTGGGCCTCGTTTGGGTAAGTTAGTACATCAACTTCCCGGTGTCGTAACTTTTGCATACAATCTCCATTTTAGGAATGTAATAGCCCATTGGAAAGGTATCATTGAGGAGATTCATTTAGGGTGCTCAATTATTCCTATAGATATCATTGAGGAGCTTGATCCTGAAAAAACTTCATTTAGGCCCTCAAAATGGCCCCAGAAGTTAAAGCTGCTAAAAATACTAAATTGCCAAAATTGTCATAAAATTGTTTTGAGCCAGTTGGAAAAGGTGGGTGGACATCGATATCCATATGGATTAATACTCCCTCCTTAGGAAGAAATGGTCTCCATTTCAGTGAGGTCCCCCATCATATGAGGAAATTTCTGCTGAATTTGTCCCCGGGTGAGCCACTTGCCTTGGTGCAGGAGTTTCCCTGCTTTAACGACTCAATAAAGTTGGATCCTTTGTTGTCGAGTGCCCTTGATATGTCTGTCCACAATATGATCATTGGTTGTGTATAGTATGGAGTCAGGGTTGAACTCTATTGGTGTTATTTATTCTGCTACTTCTGAGGTGTCCAATAATGGTGGGAAATATGGGCGAAGGAGATCCACGTTGAACACTAGGTGCAGGCCAAGGAAAGGAGGAATGTTGAGTTAAAAAGAATTATCCCCCATGGCCTTGGTGATAGTGTATGACCCATAACAGAGTGGGTGAAGATTCAGATGAGGTCCTGTAAGGTGTTCTTTCTGCAAGTGCAACAAAAATTTGTCGCCCACCTGAAACTTATGTTGCACCCGATGTTGATCATGGCACTATTTGTACTTGTCATTAGACTTTTGTAGGATATCCTAAACCTGTTGGCGAATGTGTTGGATCCTCTCAATGAACTAGGTGGCTTTGTCAGATTCAGTTGGAGCAGGAGATGAGTCGGTTGAGGTGACCGCAAGGGGAAGTGAAACATCTATGGGACCCAATGGTTGGAATCCCAACCCCACTTGAAAGGGG
>SNQJ01S0054648.1:5891-26909 GCA_010110895.2 Picea sitchensis
CTCAACCAATTTAAAAAAAAACTCTTTGACAACAAAACCAACAGTTTCTTTACCTAGCCTAATACCTGAAATTAAAAACAAAGCTAAATCATATAGAGAGATCCCTCTCTGAAGCTGGAAGGGCTAGATCCCAGCTTTAAAAGTGGTTGGATAAGGTTACCTTTGTATATTTCTTCTCTTTCAACCTCTAGGAAATTTACCAAGTGCTAACATAATTGGCGACTCCATTGGGGAACGAATTAAAACTGACAATCTCACGTTTTCTTTCCCCTAAAAAGAACATTTGATTCCGAGAAGAAAGTAATGTTTAGAGGTTGATTAACTTTGTATATATTATTTTCATACTCATAAAATTCAAAAAAAAAAATAATAATAAATATATATAAAAACCAAAAAGAGTTCTGACTCCCAAGAAAGTTCACACTAGATCTCATCCAGACCCAGAACCCTCTACAGCGATAGATAATCCCGAACAGTTGCTCAGGCGAAAGACCTTAGCTACCAGTTCAGTGAGTGTATTATCTCGCCCTGTGAAGGTCTTCTTTGGCATTTCTGGTTGTATCATATCTAACTAAACACAGACCCCATAGCCCAATGGATGTGTAAACCGTCTCAACCAATTTAAAAAAAAACTCTTTGACAACAAAACCAACAGTTTCTTTACCTAGCCTAATACCTGAAATTAAAAACAAAGCTAAATCATATAGAGAGATCCCTCTCTGAAGCTGGAAGGGCTAGATCCCAGCTTTAAAAGCGGTTGGATAAGGCTACCTTTGTAGATTTCTTCTCTTTCAACCTCTAGGAAATTTACCAAGTGCTAATAGAGATGATGATGGATTGAGCACCCTTGTATATCAAACCCTTGAAGAGTAATGAAGAAGTGAAATATTGCTCTATTTTTTGTTAATGTGTTGTAGAAATTGTATTACTATCATACGTATTTGAAGGCCAAATAATGAAATACATTTTATATTGGAATAATCAATGTGAGGAATATATCCATCTTTATCTATTTGTTGTTTTATTTCTCCATTATTATCCTTCATTTATCAAACTAAGTTGCTGAATTGGAATAATAATTTAGCTAAATAAATCAAAACCTTCATATTTTTATCATGAGTGGCAAGTCTAGCTCTCCAAGACTAGCTTTCTACACCTATTTCCAGCAAACACTTAAGGTGAATTGAATCAAACCTAGTTGCTTTTATCTTAAGTATATAACTAAATGATGAACATATAAAAACTAGTTATTTCATCTAATTAGGTTGAATGTGGAAAATTAGACTTTTCTACCCTCTAGACTATCTCAAAGTAGCTGATTGTGGAAAATTGACTCTTGTGTTCATGCAATAGTTCATGACTTCATTGACCCAATAGATTGATTGTGGAAAATTGACCCTTTCATTCATGGAATAGTTCATGACTTCATTGACCCAATAAATTGAAAGGCACTGGTTTCTTCCCATCACATTTCTCTTTCTTAATATTTACTTCATTTCCTATTTTATCCATATCCCTTTTTCATGTCCACTTTGATTTCCACATACTATATTATACTAAAAAAACCTTTATTTTATCAAGATTTACTCTTCGTTTTCACCTTGGGTCCCTACTCCATGGCCTTCATAATCCTACTTTAGGATAACTCCCTTGTACTAGAGAAGAGCTAGCCTAAAGTTATAGGAAGATTTGTCAAAGTGATAATGGGTAGCCTTCTTGTGTTACACAAAACTAACACCTTGGTATTTAACACCATGGTACTTGGGACTTTACACTTTTGAGGGAGCTAAATTTTATTGTTACATGGTATTTGGGACTTTACACTTTTGAGGGAGCTAAATTTTATTGTTACATGGTACTTGGGACTTTACACTTTTGAGAGAGCTAAATTTTATTGTTACAGTAACCATTTAGGTTCATCATTAATTTTAATAGAATATTCAATTTATTTATTGAAATATAATTAGTACCTGTCTTTCCTCCTAAATGAATGAAAACCCTAAGTTTTGTATAATTATAATTAATAATTCATTAATAATAAGTATTAATAACATAATTTATTTATGGTAGATTAATTTTTTTATATAATTATAATTAATAATTCATTAAAACCCATGCCTTATATAATTATAATTAATAATTCATTAATAAAAAGTATTAATAACATAAGTTATTTATGGTCTCCATTAAAATTTTACATCCCTGTTTGCTTACCTCATTATTAGTACCTGTCAAAGGACTATAGCAATGAGTTTGCTATTGATTTGACATTAATTTGTCTGGTATTTTAAATTTGTGTGTGAAGTTTAATGTTTAACTTAAGAAAACAAACATATATATTTTGATATAATAAAAATATTTGTTTTTCTCATTTCTAATTGGTTAATATATTTCAAGTCTTATTGCTGCCTTCACTAATTACATAATCAATAAAAAACATGTAAACATTCCATGTGTTCTCTCATTATTACTATCCATTTATTTCATTATTATTGCATTTCAATAAACTTGGTTATAAGTACCTAGTACCTTTTATATCAAAAATTAAGAAAAAATGTAAAAATGTCATGTTCTCTCATTATTACTATCAATTTATTTCATTATTATTGCATTTATACTTTTCCAGATTTTAGAGATTTCTCTTATCATTAATTCAAAGTGTATTCCTACTAGATTAATACAAAATGATATACATATAATTAGGTATGATGACATATGTGTAATTTCTTTTTAATATTAATTTTGAATTTCTTTTTAAATGAAAAAACAAAATGATATAGACAACTTATATATATATCCCTTTTAATAATGATTTTGAATTTTTCTTTAATAAAGACAAATAATAATTATAGCAAATTGACATTGGTTTTATAGTAAATTGACAATTGTTGGGACATTCTAGCTAGTTCAATGATCCCATCTAGATACATTCTATTTCCAAATTTACTTGGCATGGATTAAGCTGGTATACAACCCTTGTTAGTTACACCGAAGGTGTTTATAAGGGAGGGGTTTTGTTAGACCTACATATTCTATCCATATCCTATGGACCTTCGTGTGACTACAATTGCTCTTGTAACTTTACCTTGGTGCTGACTCCACATCTAGCGAACGGTTTTTCAATTTTTTTTTTCTATTTATGTATTTTTTTTTTTATTTGTTTAAATTTTAAGTATATAAATTTATAAAAAAATTTTTTTTATTTGTTTAAATTTTAAGTATATAACTCTATAAAAAAATTCTTATTTTTACTTCGTTGATATTTATTTTATTTATACTTTTATTTTATTTATTTAAACTTTAAATATATAAATTCATAAAAAAAATCTATTTTACTCATTTATATTTAAAGATAACAACATCATATATATATATATATATATATATATATATATATATATATATATATATATATATATATATATATATATATGTATGTTGGGAGAAGAGGGAACGCCCGACCCATAGATGGCGCATAATTTTCAAATTTTATGTATTTTTATTTATTTTATTTATGTATTTTATTTTTATTTGTTTAAATTGTTTAAATATATAAATTTACAAAAAATTGTATTTTTATCGGAGATAAATAAACATTATATATATATATATATATATATATATATATATAAAGTATGCCCGAAGTTTGGAACAGGCATACTCAGTTCTCTGCTTATTTATTTTTAGGAGATATTTTATTTCTAAGATTATATATTCAGGGTTTTGAACAGAATAATCTCTCAGAAGTTTTTACCTTTTTCCCCATAATAATCTCTGTAGTTTCTCCGAACTTCTTTGCCATTTTAAATTATTTTTGGCTAAAGAGATTTTAAATGTCTTATTTATTTATTTTAAGTTTCATAAAAGTTGATTTGAGAGATAAAAGTCAATCCATAATAATAATTGTTACATTTTTTCCTCTTCTTTTCAATATGAGCACTCCACCACATATTCCAAAACTGAAATTTTAACAAGGGGAGGCCCCAAAATCACCCTAGAGATCCTTTATGATTATATGGAATCGCGAGGAAAAAAAAGAGAGAAGTGAGAGACAAAAATCCAAATAGAGTTAGAAACATTAGAAAAAAGGAGGAAGAAAGAGACTTAGCACCCAGAGCTAGAGGCAATGATTGATAAAAAATTAAAGATACCATTCAAACTCAAATAGAGGCAGGATTCTTAGGTTCAAGAGTGAATATGCATAATGAAGGATAGAACTCAAGAAATGGAAAACATAAACAATCAACCCAAGAAGGGAGGGGTTGAAGAAAATCACAACTTGAGAGATAGGATTAAAGAGCTAGAAGAAAAATTAACAATTTGACCCTCAATAATATGGAAACAAATTGACATCAAACCCATCAAAGAGGAAATGAATAAGCTAATCGACCAATCTCATGAGTGTAACAAAGAGCCTTGAACCTCATAATTTTTGGTATAAAAAGAACAAGAGGAGGATAATGTCATAGCAATAGTAAAGAAGAATTAAAAATAAATCACAAATTGATACAACTTACCTCATAGAAGCAAAGAGGTTAGAAAAAAATAATTGATCACAAAGATAGGTTGATCCGTGTTGAAGCATGTTGTAATGACCATAAATATAGTATACTTAGTAAATCTTCGAGCTTAAAAGGGCCAAGAATATTTATAAACGAAGACCTCATTCAAGACCAAGGTCAATTAAGGAAGGAAGTTCAAAAGGTAAAAGAAGCCGTGAAAAAAGGAAAATGGGCACACTAGAACCTAAAAGCTATTGTTAGGATAGAGACTTAAGGATAATAATAAATAGGAATGTGGAACACTTGAGATCCTTTTTGGAATTGTCATGGCTTTCCATGGCACAAAGGTCCTATGATAAGTTGGATCCCAAGTGATATTGATATTGACTGCCTAGTCAAACTTCAGAGCATGAGGAGTCTAAGGTCCCTTAACATGGAAGGATTTGTCTTGTGGTCAAAATGGAAACAAAAAAATCTCAACGAAGAGGGATAGGAGGCATAGCTTGTTATATTAGAAAAACATTTCTCCTCACATTCAACTTCATAAGGTTGACCTCTTTAATCACTACTACATTTGGATAGAAATTGCATTAATCAATGCTAAGAACATGTATATAGCACTTGTTATTTTTAACCTATTAATTCTACTTTTTATAAGAAAAATAATTCAGATAAAATTGTCCCTATAATACCTTAGAGAAAGATATTTATAATTTGAAAAATGAAGGTAGTATCCTCCTTCTAGGAGACTTTAATGCTAGGACTGAACTAAACAAGCTACTCTTTAAGTGATGACTCCAACCATAATCCTTTATGGCTAGATGAGAACCTTGTTTTATCTAATAGCTACAAAAGAAGTTTTCAAGACCTAATTGAGAATTTGTTTGGTAATCGAAGCTGGTCAAGCTCGGCAGATCTCAAGACTCCTACAATTTTGCAATGGAGTAATGAAGTGGCAAACTCCAACCAAATGACCTGCATTCATGGGCTAGGGCAAGAGTGTTGTAGATTGGTGTGATATTTGATATCCCTGCTTCCAACCAAATAACAACTTTGGACCTTTTAAATGACCACGAGCATGACTCTGATCATAAACCTTAACCCTAACTCTAAAATTCTTCATGCATAGGAGCACCATTAAAGAGAATTCTCGAATCAAAGGAATTTATGCTTTGACAAAAGTAACGTTGACATTTCTTCAAGGATCAAATAGTAAATTGTCCTCCTAACTTATAAGGACAACATTGAAGAACTATACTATCATAATTTTACAACTCTTTCCACTTCTATTAACAAGTTCTCTTTGAGGTCCCATAAAATAATAATAGAAAAACCAACCCTTGGTATGATAAAGAATGTAAAATTGCTAGGAAAGCTTATTAGGATGCTTCTAATGAGCCCTTAAAAACTCAATAAGATCAATACATGCATAAAGCCCCAATTAAAAAGGGAAAAATATACTATATCAATAATAAAAGGAAAGAACAACTTCACAACTATACAAGTTGGATCCTAAGAAGTTCTAGAGCCAAATTCTAAATGCAATACTAAAAGAAAAAATAATAGGATTCCCTTTAATGGATTGAATTCCTACCTTAAAAATCTTTAAAAGTTCCCTAATTTCATGGACACCATATTCCTATTGTCCCTACAAAGGGAAGAAGTTTTTTCTTTAAAATAGATAGGGTTCAAGTTAAGTAGAAGCCCACAAATGGGAGCCATGATTGAAGGCTACCAAGCTTAAATTTTTAAATTCAGAGGGCCAATCCTTATCCCTACACACAAACTCTTCAATATAGCGTTGAAGTAGGGATTTCCTAAACCCCGATGCAAAGCCTCATTGTTCCTAATTTTAAAATGAGGATAAAAGCATTCCCTCTAATTATAAGACCATTATGATTAGCCCTCCAATTTTAGCCAAGCTTATGGAATTATTTTTGGAAAAGAAGATTAACATTTGGCTAGAAAGTCACAAGAGCTAAAGTACAGCCGGGCTTAGGAGATATCATTCAATTGTGGATGATCTTGTTACCTTAGGATCATTAGTGCAGGAGTTTCTCAATACTAAAAACCAATCTTTTTGTTGTTTTGTTGACTTCAGAAAATCTTTGACATGGTTCCTCAAAAAATCTTTGGAATAGGTTGAAAGAGATAAAAGTGCCTCTCGAGTTGAGGGTTGCCGCACAAGGATGTATGAGAACGCTATTGCTAAGTTTAAAAACACCGAGGGTCAGTCAAAAGAGATTAACTGCAATATCGTGAGTCACCAAGTTGTCCCTGTCCCTACCCTTTGGCATTTACATTGATAAGTTAGAAGAATTTGGAAAAAGCAGTTGTGTCGGCCCTACTCTCAATCGGCATAGTCATCAATCTTCTTCTTTATACGATGATAATCGCTCTTATGGGAAGGAGTCCCCTAAGGATCTTGAAAACCAACTAAGAATCCTCAAGGATTTTGCTCCAATATGGGTATGATCATATCATCGAGCAAGATAAGGGTCATGATTATTAAATCCAATAAGATCCCTTTATGATACCTTGTATATGACAACAACAACTTGGAGGAAGTGACTTCATACAAATATCTTGAATTGTTATTCACCGCAAGCTCAATTGGAATTATAGCATTGAGAAAAGGATTATTGGGGGATGGAAAGCTTATTATGGGCTTGAAACAATTGTAAATCAAACTGGGATCTTTGGAGTTGGGATAAGAAGAAACTCCTTTGAGACTCTTGTTACACAAATTATTCTTTATGGATGTGAAGTCCTGGGTCAGAAAGTATCTCTCGTGAATACTCGAGAAAGATAGAGCAAATACAAAAGACTTTTATAACCTATAACTTCAAAATTAAAGAAAATATGCCCTGTATCCCATCCTCCTCGAGAAACAAGCCTCTCCCCATTGAGAGCATGGCTAAGGACTAGATACCTAATGTATAAGAACAAGTTAAACAACATGGGAGACAAGAGGCTACCTAAGCTTGCTTCCAAAAATCAAGTCATAACCACCACCCACTCAAGCGAGGATGGCATAAAGCACCCAATCTTGGCTAAACTATTAGAATCATGAAGAAACCATTTTAAGTCATCAAAGATACCATTAAAAAAAAATGTCAAATCAAAATTTAAGGGAAAATGTGGTGTGGATAAAGAGTTAGAGGAAAATAGAAAATTAAGGTATTATAAAGATGTAATCAACCCTAATCTAGAAGATCAAAATTATCTATCCTGCTTTTCCAAGTGTAAAGAAAAAAAATAAGCATTGCCAAGATAAGAACAAATTCTCACGAGCTCCATAGTGAAACTGGGCATTGGTCAATTCCTAAAACACCATGGGATGAAAGAGTGTGTCACCTTTGTGACACTAAGAAGGCTGAAGATGAAAAACACTTTCTCTTAGATTGTCTAGAGCCTATACCCATATTAGATCTCATTTTCAAAATATTGATCACACTACCAACCTTCCTAACCTCTTAACTCAACAAAAGTATGGTGATATTGGAAAGCTTCTCTTAACACTTTTCGAGCATAGAAACAAAATTCTAAAGAATCGCAAGTAATCACTTACCCTCTTAAGGTTCAATAGACCAATTAGGTCTTAGTGGACGCTAATCATCATCATCAACATCATATATATATAAATTAAATTAAAGAAATATATACTTATATACAAATTATAAAAAAAAAATCCTAACAAATAATTTTACATCAAATATATATAAACATCATCTAAATTATATTTAAGATATAAATATACATACAAATATAAACATAAATATATTTACATACAAACTTATAAAAAAAATCATAATAATTTTTTTTATCAAATATATTAAAGATATAAATAAACATGGTAAAATCATGAAGATGGGTAACACTTTTGCTTGTTTTATGACAATTTTTTTTTAATTTTAACAGGTTCTTCAACTTCCAGTAAACAAAAGTATTTTTTTATTTAGAATTTTACTTTACTATAAAAACAAAACTTGTGAAGAATTTTGTTAGCTTTCTACTAACTATTTTTCAATTTTTTTTATTGAGATTTGATATGTCAATTTGGCAATTGTTTGATAGTATGTTCCTTAAAAATGAAGGGAAAGATAATGAGTTATTTTTTCCCACAACAATGTATCCATTATTAAACTTTTGTTTTTAACAAATGAAATATACTGCAACAATCTACACAGACTCTATTTTGCGATGACTATAATCTAATGGATGAATATTATAATTTCTAGAATTTTTTAAGTTGACCAATCTGAAAAGGTTACAGATTTTAAACACATGTTTTCCTCCACCATGTATCTATCTTAATTTTTACTTAAAAGTAAAATCTAAAAATACCCTTTTGAAGAGAACAATTTAAGGATTATGAATATAAATTTTCCATAATTTTCCACTATGTATTTTTAGAGATATGGATTTTTCATTTCACTGAATTATAATCTCACCTAAAATATTATGCAATGATTTTTTTATAAAATTAAATAAAATTTGATAAAAACAATGAAAATGAAAACAAATTATACCCAATGAAAGTAGATTCAATTTTTAAAATGTTGGTATCAATTCTGAAACTAAATTCTGAGTATTTGTAGGAGTCCGCTACCTCCAAAGATGAACTAAGATGGAGAGAATTTGCAGTTTCCTGCAAACCATCCCATTTTCAGGTTTTCGGTCGAAATATTCTTTCGGCCGAAACCTAGTTTTTAATGGAATCCGTTAAAAATAAACGTTTTGGCTGAAAAGTATTTCGGCCTAAATATGATTACCACAGGAAAATAATTCATCCGAAAAACATTGTACACGAATATCGAGGGCACCGTTAAATTTGACATGTAAATTTTTAGCCGAAAAAAGTTTCGGCCGAAAAATTCCTAGCAACATTTTTTCGGCCGATAAAATTGCCGCTAGGAATTTTGGAGACCTGATTGTCACGAAAGTGTTACCCATCTTCATGATTTTACCCACATCATATAGATTATATTTAAGATATAACAATAAATATAAATATACATCAAACAAATTTTAGGGATTAATCACAAAATCAAACATTTACGGAAAAAAAACACAAACAATATTTTTTCATATCTTTTGGGTTGTGCTACCAAATCAAGAGTCCACCAACAAACTAAAACCACATTTTTTTATAGAAAAGGTTTTAAACATATGAACCATAACTCATCCATTTTTTCTATGGAAAAACTGCAGCCACACATTTGCGATTATTATATGCGGGTAGCAGAGTGATTCAAATTTGGAATTATAGGATTGTTGAAAATATTTAACGAGATGTAGCATGACGATGGACATTTTGAAATATTCATTTTCCATCCAAAAGAAAAATCCCACCATCTTTCAACAACAGTAACCACTGCAATTCACTTCGATGTTTCATTTCCCCTACTTCGAGGTATGCTAGTTTTTAATATAAACCAAACAATATGTTGCATGTGCATGTGCATAGTATATTATATTAATATTATAACACTAAATGGTTGAAATTCACGTTCATTTTATTGTTTTCGGGCATATGATGTATTCTTACCATATTATATTATTATTAGTCCTTGCCAAAGGCCTGGGACTATAGCAATCAGTTCATGATTGACCAGGTATTAGTTTAGGTTGACTTTTAAATTTTTATAAATTTTCCAAAGTTTAACATAATAGTTTATATTTTTGCAATTAAATAATAAAACTAATATTATTTTTCTATATGGCTATTGGATATAAGATTAAGAGTTTTATTGCACAATTGACGGCACAACATAATAGTTTTTCATAGTTATACGGATTTTAATTTTGTGTCAGTGTCATGCACGTATCCCATGTCAACGTTGTTGATTTGATTTCATCATGGCAAATCGAAAGAATACTTACCATCACACCTTCGGCAGCGTCAACGACCAAGACGGAACCGTCTGCGAGTCTGAGAGCTGTAGTCATCTTGTGGGAAAAGTTGACATGGCCTGGGGTATCCATAATATTGTAGAGATAAGACTTGGCATTGTCGTCCTCCAAAATGAGAGACATGGGCACTACCTTGATGGAAATTTGCCTCTCGGATATTTATCCCAGAGCTATTTATCCAGTCTTCTCCATTACAGTACAACAGGGAGTATTTCATTCATATTGCAGGCAAGTGTTTGCTCTTTAATTCATTTTTTCATAATGGGAAAAGGAGGTTTTTTTCTCCAAAACGAAAACCATGAAGACAATGGATCATCAAAGGGAACCTCTAGTCCTCACCTCCTTTCACCTTTTCAAATGGGTTCTCTATTCAATCTATCTAACAGGTAATTTACTGTATTACCAATTTTCTAGTCAAGTTTCATTGTAAGTAATTTATATAATTTTCTGCAATGCCAGTGAGCATCAATTGTTAACTCATGTGCACCTATCTGCAGAGTCGTATTGGCTCCGATGACCCGATGTCATGCTCTGGACAACATCCCGCAGCCCTCCCATGTGGACTTCTATTCTCAGAGAACGATGAGAGGAGGTCTCCTCATCATCGAGGCCAACACAGTCTCACAACAAGCCATCAAGTACGCTCTCTTCATCATGTGCATTTCCTTCCCTCCCTCTGATGAAATAAATTCAGAGTGGTTTGACATGCAGTTCCTTACTAGAAACCTTTTATCTAATGTTGTGCAGGTTCCCGCATTCTCCTGGTATTTTCAATGATGAGCAAGTCAAGTCCTAGAAAAATATTGTAGATGTCGTTCATGATAAGGACGACATCATTTTCTGCCAGATATGGCATGTCGGTAGGGCGTCACACATAGGTCTGAGATGAATAAATCCTTTCAATTCTTCAAGAAAACAAATTAGTGAGAAAATTAGTGAACATTCATCTTGACTCAACATATGTGTTGAGAAATATGAAATGTAATTGGAGGTAGCAATCTCATTGCTTTAGCACACACAACCAGCCATTTCAAGAAGAGATGATACCAACTCAAACCATAAAATATTTGGGATTAGAATGAATCTGTGTTCTAGTATTGCAAAATAAAATAATAACGGTGTATAATATTAACAAGTTCCTTGTTGTTTGTGTATTTGATAAAGCAGTTTATCAGCCTAACCAAGAAGCCCCGTTGTCATGCACCAACAAGAAGATTTCAGAATGGTGGAGCATCCTGATGCTGAACGACTGAGCACTGCTCATCAACCTTGATGTCCATATACCACATATGCTTCTCGTTGTTAACATCAAATGTCGCGATATGATGGGTTTGCTCAATCAACATGTCCATGAATAGGGTTTTTCCATGCTGGAGGTGCCCGACAAGGGACACATTTCTTACCATCTTAGGATTTGACATCAAGCCCAACAAGAAATCAATGGAAACATATGTGGTGGAGTCTTTGACACCCATCTCGAATTTAATGTTTTTGACGGGCTTAACGATGGGTTGTTCTAAAGGTTGGGTGTCCTCCTCCATGACTGGAGTTTCCATGCCCTCGTTGTACTAAAGGTTGGGTGTCCTCCTCCATGACTAGAGTGTCCATGCCCTCGTCCAGACTTCCTCTATAGTGGGATAGTATTTCTTTTCCTCTGCAAGAACCATTTGGCCTTCCATGTCAACATCATCATTGTCGTGGGGGCCGTGGGTGCGAGTGAACCAGGAAACGTCTCCATCCTCGTTTGTGTCTTCTTCGTTGCGGTCATGCATGTGAACATTTTCCTATTCTTCATTCTTCTCTGACTCCTTGTCGGATTCGATCTCTGGATCGATGTAGTTCCTGAATTCGTCATACAGACTATCGTCCATCTCCGACGAAACAACAGCGGACAGTCGGGGAATTAGTCGGTGTCGTTGTTTCAAAGGATCTCTGCTAAATATGTACCAGTACCCCTGTATTGTATTCCATCGAGAGTTGATAATTGCCATACAAATTACCATGTCCTAGTATATGGGACTCTAATGTGAGTGATTTGAATGCCCCTTCACAAGAACAAAATCCAAAAAAAATATTATTTCTCCACTGTGTACTCCGAGAATTTCTCAAATAATCGGTTGGAAAGACTGGTGGCATGGAAACTTAGTTCAATAATGGGCAGGGACTAAGTTGCCATGCAGCTCTTGTTATAATACTAAAGGGAAGGGTTTTAAAGTTTTAGGTTCATGTGCATTTTATTATTACTATTTTTTCTAATTTTTTTTAATAGTTGATGGAATTTGTTAATTATAAATTTAAAAGTTCAATTTGGTAAATACTTGTAGTTTGATGTAAGAAGATAAGGAATTTTTCGAAGGAATTTTTTTTCAGTTTAATACATCACTCCAAAAAAGCATGTATTATTACGATTTTTTCTAAATTTTTTTAATAGTTGATGGAATTTGTCCTTTGTATTAATTATAAATTTAAAAGCTCAATTTGGTAAATACTTGTAGTTTGATGTAAGAAGATAAGGAAATTTTATAAGGAATTTCTTTTTTCATTTTAATATATTACTCCAAAAAGCATGTATTGTGTAAAATGTGAATATTTTAAACTAGAATACCTTGAAGTAGGGGAAAGGGAATGCCAAAGTGAATTGGGGTGATTATGTTGTTTAAAGATTCTAGGATTTTGTTTTTGAATGGAAAATGAATACTTTGCAAGGTTAATCCTCATCCTACATCTAGCAAATTCAAATTCAAATCACCTAGTTGCATGCCCACCTGCAATAATCACAAATACATGACTGGGGATTTTGAGAGAAATAAAAGATGAAGAAGATGCATTGATTAAGAGGATGAAGAGACAATGATGGAGGAAAACCAAACGAAAATAATAACATCATAAACTAAATAGAGTTTCCCATAAAAACAAGGTAATAAAATATTGTGGAATATACAGAACAAAATTGTTTGAAAAGTTCAACACAAAATATATTTTGATAAATATATGAAAATTTCAATTTCAATTTCTTCATTCCTACAAACAAAACATTTAAAAATTATAATATGTTTACAATAAACATTTTCAAACACTACATACATTAAGATATATAGTTCAAACCCTTTCTCGTGTACAACATTAAGATATAAATTTAGATTTTCTCTAACTCACAAGTCTTATCCATAATTATCATGTTCTAAGATGATTTCATTCTATATTTAAGCCCTCTCTAACTTACACACTTGCTATCCATAATTGATGTTATCCATAATTGACATTTCCGGAAAACCACTCCTTCTTAAAAGACTCGTTATTCTTTAGCACATGCAAGTGTCCTACAAAAAAAGACAATGCTTGTTGACTCCAATAGGGACACCCTGCTTCAAAACAACCCTTAAATATGGAGGAAAAATTAAGCCAAATGTAGCTTCAATTCTCACGAATTCTTCATATGAGAGGCCCTTATCAATGGGGGCTTTGCAATTTGTCTTCAGATGTTGAATGGCTTTCCCTACAAAAACATAAAAGGAATCCAACCACTTGTTCAAAGGCCCTATTTTAGTGGGATTGTGGAAAAAAATAATTCTTTCAAATTAAAAGGACCATTTTTCTAGTCTAGAAGGTCTTTTCTTAGGGTATGTGCATCATAGATTCTATTAGGGTCCATCCTAGATCTCTTAGATATCCTTTATCACACCATAATACTCTATTTGATAGGAAGAATAAGGTTAAGCATTTTTACCCATGATAGTAAGAAGACACCATCCGACTATCATCCCGAACAAATATACTACTAAACTACCCATGGTCATGGACAACCATTATAAAAGTGTAAAAACAATGATGCTCGGTTTTAATGATTTATCACTCTTCCTCTTTTCCATATCCAAATTCTAATTGACAAAATGGTGTCCATTTTAATAATTTTTTAACATCTTTGCAAACACAAGGAGATAAAGTGGATGAAAAGTTTGTCTCTAATTTGTTATTGTGAGCCCTCCCCTCAAGTTCTTAGGAGATATTTCAGCTATGTAGACTGGAACTTGTACAAATATTCTAAGAATGAGGTAATCCTGAGAACTTATCGATACTTGAGAATGCAACACATATAAGCATGGAGAACATACAGTAAAAGAAGTAAAGCAAATTCTAAATCCCACAAAAAATCTTCCAATGTCTAATGGGATCACCAGAGTAGAGTATAAGTACATTATATTTGTTTTTAGAAACTATATTTCCAATGGGAAAATAATAGTCTTAATATCAATCTTCTCCACGTATCCTACCATTTCAATACATACTGGAATTCTTCAAGGAACAAATTCAAGATCTCTTTGTTACCATGAACTAATTTTCTTTTTATATGATATATTGAATAAAACACGCATTGAGATAAATGAGGAACCTAACAAACCTTTGAAAGGAATATAATGAGCCATCCAGTGATATATGAGGTTGAACACACCCGTAGTGCCTGCATTTAGAAGTCAATAAGAATTAATCTCACAACAACTATCATAGAGTTTTAATAAGGAGACACTCCAAAGTGATCTGATTGTCTTGGTATTCAGGACTTATATAACAATAACCAAAGAACTTGCCCCTTTCCGGTGTATATCATTTGCAATGCAACGACTCAAAATTGCACCAACCATGGCGCTTATAGTCAATAGGGAGCCAGTCTTGCATAAAAGAGTTACAATATGATTCTAGACCCAAGTGCATTCAATTAGTAGTATATTTAGATTTGAGAATATTTGAAAAAAATGTCCAATAAATACCAAGCTATCAATTTCATTAGTTATACCTAGTATAATAACCAATTGACGATACAATACCATCTTCAATGCATCAATGCAATTAGAAGGTTTACAAAAGTCTGCAAGTACCATGCAAAATAGAATTGGACAGAAAAAATACATAAAGCTTGGCCAATTTCATACCTTGCTAAAGTAGATTGTAATGGATATGAAAATAAATTTGCAAGTGCTTTATCTAAATCTGATACCAAGACGATTACATCCTTTAACAACTCGGCCACTTCCTATTACATTTAGAATGTGCATATGTTAGTTTTTGTTGTTAAAAAATAAGCCAGACATCCCAAACATAGAAATTTCACTTCCAAGTGATTTTGATAGAAGCCACATCAAAAGTGTAGAATCTAAAGCATCTTATATCCAAACAATAGAATATAACATTTCAATCATAGCAACTCAATGACAAATGTGTGGAAACATGAGGAAGAGAATTAATCTGCTTGATTTTGGTTTCCATTCTCTTGTATATTAATTTTTAAATGAAACAACTATTGTGGTTGGATCTATGTCTGGACAAAGGATGTGTACAGTTCAATTATATCATGTGAGCGAGATTCTCCATTAGTCAGTAAAACGTTTCCTTATAAATAAATTGATTCAAAACAATCCCGGAGATATTTGACAGTACAAAATATAAGGCATAATCAGTTAGGCATGTATGGATAGTTATATATTACATTTACAAATGGACCCTCGGATTCAGAGAGAATTCCAACATTTTTCCAATGTTCTCCTAAAATGTTTGTCAATTTATCAGCTGGAAGGGTCGTCAAATGTTGCCCATTCATCCACGTGTCAATAGAAGTAATAAGGACGCCCAACTTAGACAAGATTAAGAGACAAATTAACATTCACTCTATTTTCTAATGGGAAGTGAAACTACCTTCCAATCTGACTTGAATTGAAATATCATAAACAAGTCTAAATAGAAAACAACCAAAAGTGTCTACCTGTAAGAAACATCAACATCCAAAGGTTCAAGTGAAAATTTATATGAAATACAGGCAGGTCTTTCCCATAATAAAAGATATGAGGAAATAGACATTTACCACAATTTCACAAAATCAAAGATAGCAACACTTTTTCTAATTTGGTCAATTGAGAATTTGTTGACTGCAATGATTGAATCAACCACATAGTAAGAAAAGGTATCATAATTTTCTCATTTTTCTATATTTAAATGGATTGACCCTAGATGAATAAGAAATGTGGCAGGATAGGTAAAATTACAAAGACATCATAATATTTAACAATGTCAACTCCCATGTAATGGAGCTTCAAAAGAGAAACTAACAATAAAATACAAATTTATATTTATGCAAGTTTATTAACAAACTAAACAACACTACAATTTTATGTTCATAAAGTGCATTTAAACTTTCACCTAAAATGAGGCAATGGTAATAAGAAGATAACAAATGTAGACACCCACACAATTGTTCCATTGTAAAGTATTCTTCTTTTGTGCCATCATTCCATCCCAAGAGAGATAAATAGTTTACTATTGCCTCTGGTAAAAACCCCATCCCCCTGAACTGCCAAAAAAATAAACCTCTATAATTGTATTGTTGTTATCACCATTTACAAGCTACAAGCTTGAAAACACAAGAAAATGTCAGGGAAAAATAACATAATTTTTAAATGCAACAAACATAATGGGAAACTAACTTGTCCCACTGATGTTGCACCATGTCACTTAGATAGTTTGCTTCGATCTGCCGTAATGTGTTTGGAAAATGTTCCTCTGCCCTATATTAGGAGAAATCAAGCATCGAAGTAAAAAAGCACATAGAATAACATGATAAAACATTCCTCCTATACCTCATATAATGTATTATATTAATCCAATATGCATGCCACAACTATTAGTCCTCTAGAAAAGGAAAATGAGCATGAACTGTCTACCTTGTAACATGAGAAATTCTCTTGAAAGCATCATCGACTGCAACACAAATTGTACACAAGGTGCCCATTGCTCCTCATGATCACAAAATCAGCAAGTGTGTCCAATCCCCATGAAACCTTAGATGAGAAATGAGAGAACCACTAATGAAACTTGTCTTGATTACGAATTTATTGAAATATTAATTTCTCTACCTGAATGACATTGACTATCTAAACATTTCAATGCAAACTAAAGTCCTAAAAATACTCACTCATGGAAAAAAATTGTTATAGAGAACTTCACCATGGACAAAATCATTAATTTTCAGAGTTCCATCTTTAGGTACTCTAAAATGGTATGTAAATGGTGTCCCTTTAAGAAATTCTTTATGAATTTCTTCATTTGTAGCTGAAACCCACTTGTGTGTATACACTGGTGGAAACTGCTTCAATTTAGCCTCTTAGAGAAGAAGTCGAAGAAATTTAGATGAAAGCACCTACTCCAATGGAGTTTAGTTACCATCTCATTAAAAATAGGAAGAAAAATTAAATGCTAGGAAAAACCCAAATACCTCCCAAAACATAGAAAAATATAGGCTATTTAAAGGGGGAAAAGAACATGTTATTTATGTATAAAACATCAAGCAGATTTGGAATATAACCTTTGATTTTATGTCATACTCAACAAAGGCGTAGGGAAGACATGTAAGATATTAATTCTCTAAATGAACGAAAACTCAAAAAACAATTGCCCATGATTGATCCCATGCGTGCCATTGGAACAATTTGTAAGATGGCACCACAAATATAGAGAAAATAAAAGCAACATATATGAATTGAAGAGAAATGTGGTGTAGAGAAATGACTATCTTGTGTTCATTATTATTTCCTTGGACCAATTTTTTCACTGCTCACTCAATGGGGGTCACTCTGTTTCCCATCAATTCAGAGGCTCTGTTGCGATCCATTTCTTAAAAAAAAAATTCTCCACAACCACTTTTTGCATACAAAGAAAAAAAAACTTTAAAACTAAAACTTCTAACACCTATAAGAGGAGCTTGTAGAAGCATAAAAGCATTGGTGATACTTATAACCCCTCTCATGGGAGCTTGCAAAATCATACAAGCACTGTCAAGTGGGTTTTAAGAAATTTTTAATGATATAAATAAACCCTAAACCATGAACAATAAATTGAGAAAATTGTAAATGGAGACACAAACTGACCGATGTTGTAAATGTTGGTGGATATTTTAATCTAGACTGGACATTTGTTAAAACAGATGGCGATTTTTAATTCGTTATGGACATACAACGAAAATCGCTAGAAACCCTCCCTTAAAAACATGCCTTTATTGTAATGAGTGGTGGTCGTAAAATTGTGAAATAGAGGAATCAAACATAGTAATTTTTCATACAACAATGAAAAGCTGGAAACACAACCCCACCATTTCCATCACTATGCCTTGGTTGCTTGTGTAGTGGAATCAATTGAAGTGGTTGTTGATGACTGTAGGCGGTCTAAATTTTAATGTTGTGAACTAGAAACATAACCCCACCATTGACATCACAATGTCTGGTTGTTTGTGTCGAGGAATCAATTAAAGTAGTTGTTGGTGACAATAGGCGGTCTAAAGTTTTTGGTATAGTAATTGAACCTTAATGGCGCTGCCTAGCCTACAGACACAACTCTGCCACCACTGCCATTGCTATGCCTTTATATTTTTTTCATCCCATCCACCTGTCTTTAATTTATCTCCTCTTCCACTTCATATTTCACATTCTTGTTGTGCTTTCATATTCTACTTTGTTTGTCGGTTGCTTCTATATTCATACTCGGTTCCCTGTTGCGTTTATATTCATACTTTGTTTCTATCGACTACTTTTATTTCCATATTGTGTTGTGCCCTACACCAAGGAAACAATGGATGTTGTGACCAGAGTTGTATAAGACACCATAAACGACAGGATTATTATTACACTCATTGAACAGATAAATGATATTATTCACTTGGATGGTTGTGAGTGACTGATGTCTCAGTTAAATCAACTGAAGAGATTTTTAATCAATATCAACAATCAATTCCAAGAGGAGCATAGGATGCTCTTAGAGAAGCAGAGGAATTATTTGCGAAGGATGCAAGATGAAGTTGGAAATGCTAGACAATTGATCAATCACTCACAATGGTCACTACAATGTCTTGATTGCCTTCTCTGCAAGCCCAAACTTTCAAGACAAATTAAAGAATGGGAGATGATTTTTAATAAGATCTTTAAATAGATTCAAACCAACTTTTCAGTGTTTTACAATGGTCCATGGACTGTCTCCTCCCCACTGACAATGTAGAATTCAAAACCTGATACTAGTGGATTCTTAGCCAAAGCACCAAACTGGGGTATTCGGCAAGGTACACTGCAACAGGGAAATGGAAAGGCATTAATTGAAGTTAAAGTTGTAGGGATGGGGATTGAAGATCAAGTTGTAGGGATGAGGATTGAATCTTCCCAGAAGTAGCTAGAGAAGTGGTTAACATCAGCTCCCCACGCTAGCATAATTGGTGTATATGACATGTCTGGCGTTGGAAAAACAAGATTGCTTGAAATGGTGTACAACACATACAAGGTTAATAATTTCTTCGATGTTGTCATTTGGGTTACAGTTGGTCAAGGGAGTTTCCTTTGGGATGTGTAGAAATGTATTGCTCAGAAAATCGATTTAAATTTAAGTATCGACAATTCTATTGATATGATGAACATGAAGTTGTCGACATATTTGAAGACCAAGAAGTTTCTTGTGGTTTTAGACGACTTGTTGAGAGGACTCGATCTCACAAAATTGGGCGTCGAATTTGTCAATTTGTCTTTTTACGATTTTCCCGACCTGGATTAAGGAGGATTGCAAAAGAATACCATTATATGGCAATGATATTCAATCTCTATCTCCAAAGGAATTGAAATCCCCAAAAATTGAGAAAAATTGAGAGTTTAATATTAGGGGAAAATAAAGGATTGGAGGAGTTTCCACCACAATTTTAGTCAACTTGGCTTGTTTGAGGGTGTTGGACCTATCTAGAACACAAAACAATTATTCCCAAAAACATTGTGGCAACTCATAAAACTGGAGTATTTAGATTTGAGTCGCATAGAAATTGAAGATATTTCTCGAAACATAAGTAATCTATTTAGCCTTCAATTGTTAAATATTTCCCAGTGTTCCAAACTAAAATCATTACCCCAAGCCATATGTAATCTTTCTTAACTTCAGTTTTTACATCTGTTTGGATGTTCCAAACTATATTCAGTACCATCGCAAATATACAAGCTTAAAAATGTCAAGTATTTGAGAATATCTCAATATAGTAAGATTCTATAGGCGATTTTAAGAGACAAATGTATTTCCAGACTCCAAGATTAATAAATATCAGCGGCTTGAGATGTGGACATTATAGTCATGTATTTCAAATGTTTTTTAATATGTTTATTTTTTAGAATTTGTAAATTAGCTATAATTCATGATAAAATGTTTAACTTTAAACTCATTTATATTTTTAAGTTATTATTTTTAAAAATGAAATTAACCTTAAAGATAAAAAAAAATTCAAAGTGATACAACCATCTTTTAAATTAGTGTTTGGATGCTTTTGTTTTCAATTTTATTATTTCTATCACTGTATTATTTTTTGTTTTAAATTGGTTGACATCAATGGCAACCAACCTTAAATATTAAGGTTGGTTGCCATTGATGTCAACCCTTGAAGAAAGTCCAATAGCGAATTCCAGTAGCACAAAGGTTTGGGTAATGGACCCAAGGTTGTTTCATGTATAATGGTATGAGTTTTAATATATTTGAAGGTAATACTATTATATATGGATAGTACATGTCATTCCGTTTTTGGTGGTATGTGGAATGTCAC
>SNQJ01S0054649.1:0-13653 GCA_010110895.2 Picea sitchensis
AACTCCAAAAAAAAAAACAGTGCTATTGGTAACATTGTTTTTTGTTTTGAGGGTAAATTTTATCCATCGTAAAAAATAATGTGGAAACATTACGGAACAAAAAATTTAAAATATCAAAAAACCACCTAAAAAGGGAGGGCCACAGGTAGCACAATTTTTAAAAACTGGGTAAAAAAATGTGATCCTTGAAAAAACTAGAACTCGACAAAGTTCTCGTTAAGTTGGTAATATTGTTTAAAGAGTTTGGGTTGAATTCATGTCAGAATTTTGGATCTGAATTGTGTGTATGGTTGCTTGATGTTTGATGATTGCTTTGTGAAGTTTACACAGAAAAGAAAAACCTCTTTCCCTCCCATAGCTATATTTCATTGAAGTGAACAAATTGCATTGGCATCTTTGCATTGCTTGGTTGGGTCAAGAGTCAAAAACACCATAAAAGTTTCATTCATTTCCCGTTGACATGAATAACAACCATAAAAGTGTAATCTAAAATCTATTAGACATTTTTATTTTTTAGTGGACCAACATTAGATAGGCTTAGGGCCTTGGAATATGATTGGAGAGAAAACTCTCCAAGGCCACGAAAATTAAACTTAGGAGTCATTAAAGAATGAAAATCCATTTTTACAACTAGTGTGTCACAAAGCTCCTTTAACATAGGAGTTAAACATGAGGTTGCGTTGGGGAAAGTAGGGAGATTACCCCTGTATTCTTGTTTTAGTGTTTGAGGTACCACTTCGACTACTATGTATACGAGGGTTTCATTGGTTCCACGCCTTTGTGTGAGGTAACGCCTTCGAATCTTCAAGCATAATTACCCTTCCCTTGCATGTGGTCGGACTTGGAATTGTTCGCCTAATCATTGATTTTGAGGTGGTAGCCTTAGTGACCTTTCCTAGGTATCTAACATAGGTGATTGTAGGTGGTACATGCCTATAGTACCTAGGGCATATGATTGTTCATGGTATTGGTTCCCCCGGAGGGTGCCCACCTTAATAAAGGGTGCTTGCACCGGTCAGGGTTGTTTCACGTAGATCATCATAATTTCTCCTCATAATTTCGCTAGCCAATCTTGCTGGGACTTCATCTCTCCCATAGGGTTGGTTTTCAAAAGGCCCTCTAATCCATTGGTTTTCTTGTTGTTATCCTAGATTTTATAGGGGTGTGTTATTTAATTTTGAGTCTAGATCAACCTTAGGTTGAATTGTGTTTTAATCTACACCTATTATTTTCATCATGGCTGAATTATCATGTTGGTCCCGTCAGTTACAAGGGCTAGAACCAATCATAGAGGAACAAACACCTTTGAAGCGACGTGAGATAGGTGACTAAGAATATGAAGAGTCTCATCTTTGGTTTGAGGAGACTAGTTTAGTTGAAGTGGAAGTGGTCGACGATTGTCCTCCACCTAACTTTAACCCTCCTTTAACTGATCCTGAAGCACCCATACTTGTCCAGGTAAGGGAACTTTTTAGTGCACCTTTATCTTTGTTTAGCAATCCTCCAAACATGTTAGGAACAAGTGTTTCTTCTAGTGTAGTTGATCCTTCAATCTCATATACAAGTGGAACTGAGGGAATCCCTGTGATGTCCACATTACCTTCTCTTATCATCATTTAAACAACACAATATATTCCTTTTTCTACATGTCCCTAGACCTAGAGAAACCCGATTGTGTCTTCATTTCCATTTGTTAGTATACCTAGCATTCCTATGTCCATCCCTTCTATTCTGATGCCCACTTCTAGATATTTTTCTGGTGGGGGGTCGAGCCTTGGTTTCAACATGAGAGGTGGAATTGATTCTACCTCCACCATTCCTATGAGAGGCTAGGCATCACCAGGTGTGGGTGTACCTTTTGGATGGAACATTCCTAGTCATAGTGGGGTTGTCTCTAGTCAAGATGGGGGAAGTAGTATGTCAGGAGGATTTAAATTCCCATGGGTTAGCACACATTTCCATGGGGGCATACCCCTCTGGGGTAACTTCTCACAATGGGGAGGATTTCCCTTTGTCAATACCTCAGCTTTTGGGGGGTTCTTCCCTGGGACTAATTTTGGGAACGTTTTTCCTATAGGATATACATCTGTCCCTAAGGGAAATCCCTCAAGGGAATGTCTACTTTAGGGAGCAGTCATGCCCCTGGAAGTGCCACCATGCTTGGGGGAACTTACTCTTTAGGAACACCGTAACAACCTTCTGGTAGTACAAACATAGGGGTGTTGCAAGGTTCATCTGGGACAACATAGACTTCATCTCCCTCCCAGTATTCATTTTCTCATATGTCATTTCCCTTCCTTGCAATGTTAGACTTAACTCATTTGTTGTGATTGAAAAATGACCCTATTTCCCACAAGCCTTCATGGTCAACCATGCTTGTAGAGCTACCGTCAAACATTCCAAAATTCGATGAAATGTCAGGAGAAGAACCCTCCCCACACATCATGACATATCACTTGTGGTGCTCATCGAATTCCTTGATGGATGATAGTGTGAGGCTACATATTTTCCAAATATACCTAACCAGAAGTGTCACCAAGTGGTATATTGAGTTACAAGGCGCTTCCTTTAAAATCTTCAATGACTTGGAAATGACATTTCTAATGCATTAAAAACTACCCATTCAGTAAGAGATAGGAAAAAATATATTGACATCATTGCGTCAAGATATCTCCACCCACATTTCTGATCATATTCATGAGTGGTGATGAAGGTGTAGGACGATCAACACCCAAATCTTGGATAAACTCTTGATGGAGTGGTTTACCAAATCTCTCCTCCCAACCATTGCCAAGGATGTAGCTATGGTCAGGGTGGCTACCAAGGAGAAAGTCATTATGCGTACCCAAAACTTGGACTTGATTTACTCTCAGTCAGGTACTCTATATGACATTATCCCACATGCTCCTAGGTCATCGACAGATCCAAAAAATGCAAACCCGGGACCCCAATCTGACAACATGGTTGGTTTTTTTTCCCATGCCTTTGTGAAGCAGTTAGTTGAAAAGATGGGTCATATGGATATTTTGTCACACCCATCAACTTCTACTTTTAATCCTCAAACTTCCATGGTCCCTAATCATAGCTTCGAGGTGAATTCATTGCAGTCTACACAGCCAAAAAATCCTCAACAACCGGGAGGAAAGAAGAAGAGGAATAAGAAGAAAACATACAACACTGAGAAGGGGATTGTGCCCACCCAAAACACTCAGGATAGGGACACAAAAGAGAAGAATAAGAGTCAATTCCCTTGCATGATTTGTGGGGAGGACCACCCTACTCATTAGTCTCCTAGGAAGGATGAGATCCATCACTATTTGGCACAAACAAATGCCACCCAGAAGTCTGATGTTTTAACTCACCCTTTTCCCCCTCAACATCAACATATGGTTGTAAAAAACCCCGCCCCTCTGCAAGGTGGCATGGTAGGTACCCCTCACCATGTGGGGTCTTCCTTGAATGCTTGTGTTTTCATGTGTGACCACATGGTCAATTTGAAAACATGAGCCAAGAACTACGACATGTATGCGACTATTTGTGTTGTGCATGAGACAACATATTCTTCATATCCTGGTGGTCCTCTTTAGATTGAGAAGCCATCATTTATCACATTGCTTATCCCTGTGAAGGGTTTTCTTCGAAGAACGACACATAATACAAACACACATGCCACCCATAACTACAACATTATGGAAAAATTGGCCTAGGAACCTTGTGCCATGTCTTCCCTCAATGTCCTCCAGAGCTTCCTAACGCAACAAAAATCCTTGTTGTATTCTATAGGTGGGGTTGATCCCTCAGAGTTGAGTTTGTTGAACTTCTATTTTGATTAGGTTGCTCATAATCTCTCCCATTGATTCACCTTCCAGATCAAAGTGCAACCGATGGGGAAAAACATCCTTTGAACTGTGGTTGATGAAGGAGCCTTAACTTGCATCATGTATATTTCTTGTTGGAAGGTCCTCAACTCTCCTAATCTCGATACTTCTACAACACTTTTAAAATAATTCGATGGACATATGTTCCAACCTCATGGAATAATAATCGCCTTACCCATCTTGTTAGGTAGTAAGACTGTCTCTGTTGTTGTGGAGGTCATCAATGCACTTCTTGAGTGCAATTTTCTACTCGAGCGTACTTTGTTCTACGAGATGACTACAGTTGTCTCATTGATATTTAGGGTACTACTCTTCCCTTATCAAGGGAAAATAGTGACGATTGATCAACTCACGTTCTGCACCCAGACATTGGATCTAATGTATGGTCTAATGTACCCTCTTTCAGTGATACCCAACATTCTTACATGAGTGTGGGTGCGAGGGTGTTTAAATATCCTTCACTCGTGGGGATATTTACCGTTCCCCCACCACCTCCTACTACAAAAGTTTCTCCTATCAACATGATTTCATCATTTACCAGTGGATCCCTCGGGTCTATCGATCCTTGGGTGGTACCTCGTCCTAAAGACGTTGATTCTTATGGAGCTTCCCTACCACTCACCGTGGTTCAGATTATCGATCTGAAAATACTTTCAATATTCGATGATACTGGTCAACAACTCCATCCTCATATGAAGTGTGATCAACCTACTCTTCCCATATGGGTTGTTGACTCTCCACATTCACATGATTTCCTAGATACTGATTTTTCTTCATAAGAGGCCATCTTGGATGTCATAGCTTCCATTGATAATCCCATGGAGGATGAGAATCATCACACCTTCATTCTCCCTGATTTGGAACTAATGGGAGTTAACATGATGAGTCTCGATCTGAGACTAGGGGCATTTGTTGGGGCATCTAGTGAAACCCCTAGTCTTGAACCTTTTCTGCTTTCGATTTCTTTTTCAGAACTTGTCACCAAATTATCTACTCTTCCTTCCATAGAAGATTCTAGTTTCATACCTCCTTTATGTATTGATGGGAATCATTAAGGACCTATGATATCTCATGAGACTACTCATGATGAGTATATTTGATTTCATAAATTCATTCCTATGTGGCATGGCGTTGGCATGGTAAGCCATATGATTCCAACATCGGCTGTTGAGTTCATCGATTATGAAAAATATCCTTGGCTTGAGCCTTGAAATGGGATCCACTTGGCATAAAGAATCAAGATTTGTAGTGCCTTGTACATATGTGTGTGGTGTGAATGTTTTTGTTTTTGCATATATCATATCCAAAAAATAAAAATAAAAATATTTTCTTTTTTAAGATTTCACTATGCATTTTGACCCTAGAATCTAGTTTACGTGTGTTGATATGATACTAGGGATGTTTTTATGAAGATAGTGACTTCCCTTGAACTTGAGGTACATTTTCTTAAAATTGGCATATAGAGATAGGTTTTTCTTTGCATCGATTATTTGCATTATTAACCATCCATTTTACCGTCACATGCCTTAGTTTCAATCACGTTAGGTTGCAACATTAGCCACTCTTGTTTTGCACGTGGTAACATGTACGATAGTGCCTACCCTTCATGGGAACCATAGTTAGCACCTGGAATTCCATTCAGTGCCCATGTTGTGATTTCCCATAGGACTAGGAGCCCTCCTTTAGCCCTGCCATGACTTGATGATTGAGCCTCATTTTCCTCTATTCATCTATATCCTGGCCACATCTCATGGGGGTTACCGAAAATGTTTTATTGTTGCTTAATGGTAGCTTATGCATTTGTTTCTTGCATCATGCCTCCCATCGTTGCGCTATTGTTTTCCCATATCCTATTTACCTCTATTGCAGTATCCCTTGACCATCCACCTCTTGCATTATTTATCCTCCATTTTGTATCCATCCACCCATGGAGAGAAAAACTGCTATGATTTCGTTGGATATTGGTGGCCACCCACCTAATCCAAATTCCAACTGGCTCATCTTGACATTTTTAAGTTCAACATGTTTCTCTGTAATGGGGACATTTCTTTGTAATTGTGGGTTCTGCAATTATGGGGTTGTCCTGAATCCCTACATAGCATCTAGGTGGATATTGGTGGCCGCCCACCTATTCCAATTAGCTTATTTTGGAAGTTTTCATGTTAGTACATCTTTTTGTACTTCAAGGGCCGTTTTGGGGCTCTAAATAGTGTTTTCTTGGCTTGCCACAGTCAAAATGTAGATGGAGTTAGAGTTTGACAACATAATGTGTATTTCTCAAAAATACCTTTCAAATGAGCTATCACATGCCTAAAATGGATATCGTGTGCAAAAGTTACGACCCTGGGAAGTTAATGTACTAACTTACCCACATGACTTTTGGCGCTTCATCTCCTAGGGTTAGGGTTTTGGATGTCTAGGGTTTTGGAATTCATGTTTATCATACAAATCCCTTCAAAGTCTCATTGTAATCATCTTCTTGCGAATGAGCATAGCCGTCACATCTCTTATTAGAGATAAAGTTTCCACCATTCTAGTGAGTCTTGCACTCTGTATTTTTTACAGTCTCTGTACATTTCTTTCATTAATAGAAATCATGTATTGATGTATTTCTCTATTTCTAGAAATTGTTTTGTGTATCTCATTGAGATATCTCTTCTTTCATTTCATTTTGAAAATAATCTGGATTAGTGGTATCAGAGCAGGCTGCTCTTGATCGTTTTTCAGTGCATGTCCCTGACGAGGACTTTGTTATAGCAAGATTTGCCTCACCCTATGCAATCTTGCACATAAGGCCTTTTTCCATTTCCCTAAGCAGACTTATCATCCCTGTTTGTAAAATCTAGAGCTAAAAATACATATATTTCCCCATGTACGCATCTTGCCTACTATACAACATGTGTATATGTAGGTTGCACCACTACAACCCACATACATTGAGATTTGTGCAAAAAAATGAAAATTAATGTCGGGTTTCCATGTCACGATAGGATATCTATGATCCTTGGCCTTCCATATACTGGAAATGTTCCGAATCATCCCTTCAGTTCCATTTGAAAGATATAAATGGGCCAATTCAGAGCTATGGAAAGACGAGAAATAATTCAACTTTGAGAGAAAATTTACTCTGGAGAAATTATTTACTTCATATTGAGTCTGCACCCCTTTTTCCTTTAAGTCTGAACACAGTGTTCAACCCCCAATATCTTCCCTTATTGATTGAGAACCTCATTGTTTCTCTTTTATGAGCTTGCCTTTGGTGGAGGATTGAAGTGGTGGAGGCCCAGCTAGAAGGAACTTAGTTTCTTGGTTTTGAACCGTGTCGACGCAGAAGTCTGTAACATTTTCACTTCTGTTGATCATATATTAATATAAATACTCCTTTCCCATCCAATTAATATCTTGCAAATATTTGAGTTATTATCCATGGGCATATTTGTTATGTATATTAATGGATTATGCTATCTAATGTGCCAACCTTTTATTTTATCACCATATGCATGCTTTTCTTGGTTGTTCAGAACTAGTTGTAGGTATATAGCTTTGAGTCAAAGTGCTCAATGGTGGAATTCATCAAACATATGGATGAGGTAGGCCTCTTTCTTATCTCGCTTGCATATTGGTTTATATAGCATTTTTTTGGGATAGAGTTGATTTCTGCAGTCATTTCTGTCTATTGTGGTTTACCGTAGCCATAGAGAGATTTTCCTCGTAACAGTCCGAGTACAACAAGTTGGGTCTCAAGATTGTCTCTCTTGAGGACAATCGCTCTCGCACTCCCAAGAAACCCTCTATGGTGGCATAAAAGAAAAATGGCGGAGAAAAATATTCTTTTAACCCGTTGCTTGAGCAATCTCTCGCATGACAGAAGGACGAAATGATGAAGAATTTTTCCCACATCCTTCAATGCTTGTTGATAGAAACATGTGCATCTTCATCAATCAGTCACTTTGGACGAACCTCTCCCTTCGGGGTACAAGTTAATTTTGATATTCCCATATTTGAAGGTCAAATAGATATGGATGCCTTAGAAAAATGGTTAAATCTGCTGGAAGGTTATTTCTCTATTCACAATTTTTCTGATAGGCAAAAGATCACCTTCGCACTCCTCAAGACTCTCCCCCATGTCAAACATTGGTGGGAAACTTACTAGGAGAAAATTTCCATAGAGGAATATGGAATATATGGGGTTGATCCCACTTCGGATTTTTTTGTGGATGCGATAAAGGAACAATACTACCATGTTCATAACTATGAAGACCAATACATGAGATGGACCACACTATGGCAAGAGAAGAGCCAAACAATGTCAGATTTCACGAATACTTTCCATACTTTGCGCACCAAGTTGGGTATCAAATACTCCGAGCAACATCTGGTTCTAAAATACCATGGGGCTCTACATAGGCACATCCAAACAAAAATGGATTTCCTAAACATCTCATCATTGGGAGCTACCTATCGATATGTTGTCAAAATTGAGCAAAAATTTAGGCACCAGAGAAAATGGGAGTTCAGGTCTTCAAATACGCAACAACAAAAGCATGGTAAAGATGACCCTAACCAACAACCTCTGACAACTAGTCTAAGTCACATTAAAATAAGGGTAAAGGAAAGATGAAGACTGACACTGGGAAGTGGTGTGACTTCCACAAAATCCCCTAGAACAAAATCAATGAATGTCACTCAAAAAAGTCATTGGTGGTTGAGGCCAAAGACAATGAGCTGAACCCTAATTCAGAATCTGATCCAAAAAATATTGAAAACATGCAGATCATCGACGCAGACCCCAGTTCTATTGTCGTGACCCTAACAATTCAACCAGAAGAACCAGTAGATCCTGAAGAGGGGGAGTGCCTATTCCATTCATAGATGTGGGTGAAGGGGACCCCACTGCATTTCATTGTTGATAGTGACAACCAGAAGAACCTCATCGAAGTTGCGGTCATCAAACAGTTGGGGTTGTTGAAAACACCACACCTCCATCCATACAACATCAAGTGGCTTCACCAGGGACGATATCTCTGTGTTAGCCAATAGTGTCGCCTATAGTATGGCATCCAACCCTTCAAGGATGAGGTAGTGTGTGATGTTTGCCCTCTTGATGTCTGTGATGTTGTTTTGGGCCAACCATATATGTGGAAATGTCGTGTTTTTTATGAGTCTCGACCCTGTAGTGTCATTATTACTCTGGGGGTCGGCTCTACAGGATACCAAAGGTAGTTTTGACTACTGTTCCACCAAAACAGTGCTGCAAGGTAATCTCTCATATTGAAAAATTCATCCTCTTCATAGTTTGTTCAAAGGATTCACATAAGACCACTACAACCATTGTAGCCTCAACACCTTCTATCCAACAAAACAATATTACATAAGAGAAACAAGATATTGTTTCTTCACCTACAATGGTTCCTACACAATTCCCCATCAAACTGAGAGACAACAAGTTAGTGGAACAGATTCAACCCCGCCAACAACAGGTTCGTGACAGCCTTCCACAGACCAAGCAACACAACAAGGCACACAACTCACCAAGATTTAGATTCAGAAAATGCTTTCCCCTCCTCCCTAGCCACTCAATGCAATGGATATCATTGCTTCCTAATGGGGGAGGATTGATCCAGGTGGATATTGGTGGCCACCCTCCTGTTCTAAATTCCAATTGGTTCATCTTGACAGTTTTTAGTTCAACACGTTTCTTTGTAATGGGGACATCTCTTTGTAATTGTGGGTTCTTCACTTACAGGGCTATCTTGAAGCCCTACACAACATCCAAGTGGATATTGGTGGACACCCACCTATTTCAACTGGATTATTTTGAAAATGTTCATGTCGGTACATCTTTTTGTACTTCCAGGGCCATTTTGGGGCTCTAAACAGTGTTTTCATGGCTTGCCACAATTAAAATGTAGATGGAGGTAGAGTTTGATGACATAATGCGTAGTTCTCTAAAATACCTTTCCAATGAGCTATCACATTCCTAAAACGAAGATCGTATGCAAAAGCTATGACCCCAAGAAGTTAATGTACTTACTTACCCCAACGACGCCCACATAACTTTTGGTGCTTCATCTCCTAGTGTTAGGGTTTTGGATGTCTAGGGTTTTGGAATTCATGTTTATCATAAAAGGGCCTTCAAAGCCTCATTGTAATCATATTCTTGCAAATGAGCATATCCATCACATCTCTTCTTAGAGATAAAGTTTCCACCATTCTAGCGAGTCTTGCACTGTGTATGTTTTACAGTCTCTGTACATTTATTTCATTAATAGAAATCATGTATTGCTGTATTTCTCTGTTTCTGTCTATTTTTATGTGTATTTCATTGTAATATATCTATTTTTATTTCATTCTAAAAATAATCCAGATCATGCTAAGATTGGATCTCACTTTCCATTACCATTTTCATTCATGTTGCTTAGGTCAGTTCCATGCATTTGGAACATAGGAGTATATTGTTAATCCACTCATTCTCTCAATACAAGTAAGCTTTTATCTCTTTTTCAGACTCGTAAAAGGACATTAAAAAGATACTATCGAGTACAATTTTATCCTTTTTTTGGCCTCGTAAAAGGACACAAAAAAGATACAAATGATCATACTTGTGTCCTTCTTTTGTGTTCGTTAAACCATGAAGGAGACAAAAAACACACATACAAAAAAAGAGGGGTTTATTTACCATTGGTCTCTTCTCGAAATGGCAGCGTCAGTCAGATCGCCCTTGAACATGGCACTTGTTTGAGTCCTCATCATCCAATTGGATTTTAACTTTTTTAGGATCCATCCCAACAATATGAGTCAGAGATACTCCTTTGGTTGGTTACTCTTCCAGCCATCATGGAGAGTGACTCAATGCCTCCATTGTTGCACTATATTCGTCAAGATATTGAGTCTTGTTTACAAGTCACCATTGTATTGTTCTATATGTTCAAGGGAATTTTAAGACTGAGTCAACCATATATTGTTTTGTTGACTTTATGAGTCAGCCATCTGTTGTTTTGTTGACTTTATGAGTCTGCCATCCCTGTGTCAGTTGTACTTTGTGATACTCTCTCTTCACATCATATATCATTGTATGTTTCGTCTCAATTGATGGGGGATACATTAAGGCCCTCCTTTGATGGATCTCTTCCTATCGACTTCAACACATTATCTAGGACAAAGATCTAGAAACTAGCTACTACCTTGGAGCTTGTCATCCTTAGTGGCAGGCCATCTATTCACACTCGCTAGATTGTACTAGGTATTGAATTCCATCTTCCTCATCGGTGGGTCCCCTCACATATGTTAACGGTATACATCAATTACCAGTAATTAGACGGTTTCTACCATGCTCAACATTAGCTCATTTATTTGCATGTTGTAGATTTGTCCCATCAAGGTTTGGGATGAAGAACTTGGGATTGGGGCCACATCCTTCTTTTGTAACATCCCCTTCCAAGTTGCAATGGAGTATATCACTTATCTATGATTACTTTGAAGACTTTGGTGTCACTTCCCTCAATGCTCATTGTCTTCCTGATGTATATATGTTGTGTCATAGGTCCACATTGTATTTTTTGGTGGATATGATTACATTCATGACATATATCTAAATTGTATTGTCCCGTGGATATGATCGTATTGATGACATGGATCCACCCTATATTATTTTGTGGCCATGGTATTGCATTTCATGTCACGGATATACAACTAATGCAATGATTTCATATGAAGTCAAATAATGAACAAATTTGGAGTGGATTTATTTGGAATATATCTTCACATTACCACCCAAAAAAAACTTCAATTTTTCTCATAGGACCGCTTAAAACACAAAATGTATGTAGACTAATTTATACTATAACTTGAAAATATGGTGTCTGTTGGCGCATATATATATATCACCAAATTTGAGATTTAAATTAATTCATTTGATTCCTCAAAAGGTGAAAATATAGTCAAATCAAGAAGAAATACTTGAATCCCACATACCCCAGACAATTTGTAATTGTAATTGTTGTTGGACACACCTACCACACTTAGAGGGGGGGGGGGGTGTGAATGAGTGTTGGGATCTTTTTCCCAAAAATTCCCTCTTACACAAAGCTCATTAGTTAGCATTCAACATTTTACTCATTACTCATTGTTGTCATTTATATCCAGTTAGATGTGAACACATATCAACAACATATATCAACAATATATCATCAACAAGTCATCGCCATAAGGAACACAAAGAACACAAGATGTATGTACAATTGTTCTTTTTATTATGGACAACAATCTGGGGTTTTTCAGTAACAACTGAATAGAGTACAACTCTACAAGAGAACCAACTCTATATGCAAGACTCGACTTATATTCTCATCATCAACTGATATGAGGCAACAATCCTCAATAGATATCAATCTGTTAACAGGTACACGACCTGTAAGTAGTGAAACCCATGTGTGTACGTGCCCTGGATCACTACAGCCCGCGTATGCACGTGGTCAGTGTATACAACAACCTGCATATACCTTCTGAGTTTCTAGGGTTTTTCCTTCAAGACCAACTCAGATCCTCTGCAACCAATATATCATTCTCTTTTGTCTATGACTGTCCAATCTGACCACCAACTAGTCATAACATATCCAAACTTTCCAATAGTCTACTTATGCTCCACAATAAATCAATATGAATGCTATCTCAATCATGTATAAACAACTAGTATATCATGTCACCACTGAATCACAAGAGCACTACTAACTCCATTAACCAAATCAACCAAACTAAACCACATCATAGAATCCATACCAAGAATGCCCTAAGCATTCACGACACATCAAACAATAATATCCATCAAGAAAATAATGTAACCATACTAGTGTCTTAGTGGCAGATCTAAGCCCATAGAATGCAGATCTAGAACCTGCCATAGTATTCAACGAGAATTCATCATTTCAAACACAAATCTCCACTATTTTCTCACTGTACGTGCCCTTTCCTTATACAACCCGCGTGTGTACGCACCCTGGTTCATTACATCCCGCGTACACCTCAGAAACTAGGGTTTCTAAAGATCCGAGACTTTTTCCATCAAGATCTCTGACATTTTCTGAAACTTTGATGCGTCCATGAGATCCCCCTCTCGCTCTCTTCCTCAGAATAGATCTTCAATCATGCTCAAGAGATCCACACCAAAGATGCTCTCACAAGAAGCTCTCCATCAATACTCCAAAAGATAATCTCACAAGGAGCTCTCCATTGATCCACAAAAAGGATGATTTTCAAGAGACCATAGCTATCTTATTTATACGTTCATCCTCTAGGTTACTTAACCCATTTCTAGGTCACTTAACCTATTTTCCTTATTTGAGGGTTAACTACTTTCCATAAATAGAAAGTTCTCCAATACTTTATCATTTAAATAATCTTTCTTGATTTTGTCACTTCTCTTTATTATTTAAATAGTCCACATTGACTTTGTCACTTTACTTTATCATTTAAATAATGATTTCTTCTTTTAGGTCACTTTGACTTCTTTGACCTTGGGGACTTCAAACCTTCATATGGGGGTCCTCCAACTTTGTAAGGCCATAACTCTCAAACCGTGAGAAGTTATGTGACATTCCACATACCACTGGAAATGGAATGACAAGTACTATCCATCTAGGATAGTTTCATCAACAACTTCATTGATCTTCATCTCATAATTCCACATACAAGCATGGGTCCTCCAACCATTCTTGTAGGATAACTCAATCTGCAAAGCGTCTTCCCGTGAGGGCTTTCACCATAAGGGGACCACTTT
>SNQJ01S0054649.1:16884-40949 GCA_010110895.2 Picea sitchensis
TCAGAAATATATCATCAACAAGTCATCACCACAAGGAACACAAAGAACACAAGATGTATGTACAATTTTTCTTTTTATTATGGACAACAATCCAGGGTTTTTCAGCAACAACAGAATAGAGTACAACTCTATAAGAGAACCAGCTCTATATGCAAGAATCAACTTACATTCTCAGCATCGACTGAGATGAGGAAACAATCCTCAACAGATATCAATCTGTCAACAGGTACGCGACCTGTCAATAGTGCAACCTGCGTGTGTACGTGCCCTGGCTCACTACAACCCGCGTATGCACGCGGTCAGTGTATACAACAACCTGCGTATACCTTATAAGATTATTAGGGTTTGTCCTTCAAGACCAACTCAGATCCTCTGTAACCAATATATCATTCTCTTATGTCTCTGACTATCCAATCTGACCACTAGCCAGTCATAACATATCCAAAATTTCCAATAGTCTACTCATGCTCCACAATCAATCAATATGAATGCTATCTCAATCATGTATAAAAAACTAGTATATCATGTCACCACTGAATCACAAGAGTACTGCTCACTCCATCAACCAAATCAACCAAACTGAACCACATCATAGAATCCATACCAAGAATGCCCTAAGCATTCACGACACATCAAACAATATTAAGGCTTAATTGTCTTACATTAATTGAAGCCATACTACTTTGATGAAGAAGCCTTAATTGTCTTACATTAAGGCTTCTTCATCAATTGTCTTAATTGTCTTACATTAATTGAAGCCATACCAAGAATTCCCTAAGCATTACACATCAAACAATAGTATCCATCAAGAAACTGTAATTTGGAAGGTGTATGAGGACCTGTGTGACCTGTTTTGAGGTCTAAGAGCATTTGGCTCATTTTTGTCAGTTGGTATTTTAATGGAATAAAATAATCTTTGTAAGATTGACTTGAATTTTGTTCCCTTATGTCTAGCCTGGTTGTTTTTTCGTGTTGAACTGTGCCTTTGTAGCTACAGGATTCTCGTGTGTTTCTGTAGTTAAGGAGTGATTGCATCAGATTGGTATAAGAGTACAACGATGGCTCAAAGGGGTGTCCATCTGAATTGGGGAAGGACAGGCAGGAGAAATGCCAGATGAAGAGTAACCCTTGATGAGGAACTACTCCGAAGATTAGAGGCCATTGAGTCCAGATTTCCCTATGAAGAATCTGAGGAGGAACTGAAGGTTCCACGAGGCCGGGTCAGAGTTGTAGACCCCATGGAGAGGATTATTGAGGCAATAACCAAACAAGGAACCAGGGCTAAATTCGAGGTCCCTGATTTCAAAGGCGAACTGAATCTAGAATTATTCATGGATTGGATCCAAGAGTTGGAGAAATATTTTGATATAAAGGGATCAATGAGACTGATCCACAAAGGACTAAAATAGAGGTATCCAAAATGAAGTCACATGCTTCTCTATGGTGGGAGAATCTCCAGAACCTTAGAAAGAGACAAGGGAAAGAGAAGGTCGGGTTGTGGCCGAAGATGTTGAAGCTTTTGAAAGTTAAGTTCCTGCCCTCCGACTATCAACATAAACTTTTCAGAGACTACCAAAATTTAAGGCAAAAGGACTTATCCATATCTACATTTACGGAGGAAATTTTGAAGTTGCAGGTTATGACTGACTTACAAGAAGATGATGAACATCAAGCGGCTAGGTATGTCAATGCGCTTAGGTTTCAACTCCAAGATGAATTAGCCCTGATCAAGGTGAGCTCTGTGGATGAAGCATATCAGTTAGCATTAAAGGCTGAAGAAAAATTGAATAGGAGGAACAAGGAAGCTATCAAGCAAGGGGGTAGTAATACGAATAAGGGTAGAAGAAGTTCTTCTAAACCGACAAGCGAAGCTGAATCCAGTAGTGAGCTGAAACCTAACTTCCAAGGTAGAGAGACCTCTTGGAACAGGGAAGGGGGCAGGCTTTTTCTGGGAGTTGGAGGCCCTTGAAGTGTTTTATATGCAGCGCCCCCCATAAGGCAACAAATTTCCCACAAAACCCAAAAAGGGTGATGATGACTCAAGAAGAAGAGGGAGAATAACTTATGTCGGAAGAAGTTGAGGCAGAGCAAGGTGAAAATCTCATGTTAAGGAGGACCTTGATATCTAGTAACAAAGTCACCCCTGAAGCGGATTGGAGGAGGAAAAACATGTTTCGTACCAAGTGTAAGTGCAGGGACAAGGTCTGCAAGGTAATTGTAGATGGAGGATCCATAGACAATCTATTAAGTACATAAATGGTGCATAAATTACAACTTACTTGTATTCCTAAACCTCATCCTTATAGTGTTTCTTGGTTGAAAAAAGATCATAGTGTGTTGGTAAACCAAACTTGTCTAGTCGACTTTAAAATTGGGCCCTATGAAGACAAAGTGTGGTGTGATGTGGTTCCAATGGATGCATGCCATGTACTCTTAGGTAGACCTTGGAAATATGATCGAGATGTAATTCACCATGGTAAGGAGAACACATATGAGTTTCATCACGGGAATAAGCACCATATCTTGAAGCCATTCAAGGAGGAAAGACCGATTGAATCAACAGCCCTGTCCTTGAGTACCATGGGATGGAAGAGATTTTCCAAGGAGTTGAGGAGGGGTGTTTTCTACCTATTATACCCCCGAGAACAAAATTCATTGCAACAACAAACAATCCCCCTAGAAGTGCAGAAATTACTTCAGCAATACCTTGATTTGACACCAACAAATCTACCAGTGGGTCTACCTCCCACAAGAGGTATTACACATCAAATTGATCTATTTCTGGGCACCAAGCTTCCAAACCAAGCATCTTATAGGATGACTCCCTTCGAAGATGAGGAGATGAGGAGGCAGATAACAAAATTAATAGAAAAAGGGTTCATTCAAGAAAACATGAGTCCCTGTGCTACTCCCGCCTTACTTTCTCCCAAGAAGGGAAGGAATACATGGATATTATGCATGGATTCTAGAGATATTAACAACATTACTGTGAAGTACTGATGCCCACTACCAAGAATGGATGACTTGCTAGATTGTTTGTATGGTGCCAAAGTTTTCTCCAAAATTGACCTTCGAAGTGGATACCACCAAATCAGAATTAGGGAACGAGACGATTGGAAGACTTCTTTCAAAACGAAAGACGACTTATTCGAATGGGTGGTGATGCTGTTCGGTCTATCCAATGCCCCGGCTACCTTCATGCGAACTATGAACCAAGTATTTAGATCACACATTGAGAAATTTATAATAATCTATTTTGATGATATTCTAGTTTTTAGTAAGACTATGGAGGAGCATATAGAGCATTTGAAAGTAATACTTGACATCCTACAAACTGAGAGATTGTTTATCAACCCTGAGAAGAGAAATTTCCGCAAGGATAAATTAATATATTTGGGTAGTGTAGTTTCAGCAAATGGGTTGAGCATGGATCCTGAAAAGGTCAAGGCCATCCTTGAGTGGCCAATCCCCCAAAATATTATTGAAGTAAAGAGTTTTCATGGGCTAGTAAACTTTTATAAGAGTTTCATTAGAAATTTTAGTGGCATAAGTGCTCCTTTGACTAATTGCACTAGAGGAAAAATATTTAATTGGACCAAGGCTACTACAGTAAGCTTTGAACAAACCAAGAAAAGAGTTATTGAGGCTCCTATTCTCACCCTACCATACTTTGACAAACTTTTTACAGTAGAATGTGATGCTTCTGGGGTTGCCATTGGAGGGGTTTTAAGCCAAGAAGGCCGACGTATAGCTTTTTTCAGTGAGAAACTAAATGAATCTAAACAGAAATATAGCGCTTACGATAAAGAGTTCTATGCAGCAGTCCAAGCCTTGAGATATTGGAGCAGGGATGATTTTAAGGAAGGAAATTTATTTTAAAATGTAGAAACCTTAGTGAATCTTACTAATCCTTCATATGTCAAGTATAAATGTTTGGTGATATTTTTGTAAAAATATTCAAATTTATAAGAATTTTATATAGTTTTTATAAAATTTTGGCTATTTTTTAAGGTAAAATAATTTTATCCTATAGAATTTGGGCGAATCTCATTTTTGGAAAAACCATGGAAAATTAGCCCATGAGCGAAATTTGCCCCCTAAAATCATCCCTGTACTGGAGACATTACCTTCTACATAGAGAGTTCATTCTGATGACTGATAACCAAGCACTGAAATACATCAATTCCCAGAATAAGTTGTCCCACAAACATGCCAAATGGGCATCTTTCTTGCAGGCTTACACTTTTGGTGTGCAACATAGAAGTGGTAAAACAAATGTGGTGGCAGATGCTTTGAGTAGGAGGCGACACATACTGGTAGTAATGAGTAATGTACTTATTGGGTTTGAAGAAATAAAAACAGAATACTAGAGTGATCACTATTTTGACCAAATTATTACAATTCTAAGTGGGCAAGAATAGGATGATTCACATTCAATCAAGGAGTTCTATTTGTTAGACGGATTTTTGTTTAAAGGTTCCCAACTATGCATTCCCTTTGGATCCCGACGAGAAAAACTTGTGAGAGAAATGCACTCGAATGGGTTGGTTGGAAACTTTGGAAGGGATTAAACCTTCGAACTAGTAAACGAAAAATTCTTTTGGCCTAATATTAGGAGGGACGTGAACAGATTTGTTGCTGCTTGTAGATTTTTCCAAACAATGAAAGGAGGACAACAAAATACAGGCCTGTACATGCCCCTACCTGTCCCGAAGGAACCATGGATTAATATTTCCATGGATTTTGTTTTGGGACTGCCACATACCCAAAGGGGTCATGACTCTGTGTTTGTAGTGGTGGACAAGTTTTCCAAGATGGCCCATTTCTTACCATGTAAAAAGACAAATGATGCTAGTCAAGTAGCACAACTGTTTTTTATGGAAATTGTTCATTTACACGGTCTTCCAAAAACTATAACGAGTGATCGGGACACCAAATTCTTAGGCCACTTTTGGAGAGTAATGTGGAGAAAATTGGACAGCAGATTGCAATTCATCTCTGCCTACCATCCCCAGACTGATGGTCAAACCGAGGTCGTCAATAGGAGCTTGGGAAATTTACTGCGTTGTTTAGTAGGTGGCAAACCTCGCTAGTGGGACTTGGTCTTACCACAAGAATAATTTGCCTATAATTCAAGCATCAACCGATCAACGGGAAAATCTGTGTTTCAAATTGTCTATGGAGCCAATCCCAAAGGGGTTGTTGACCTAGTGGACTTGCCTACAGATCCCTATCTCAGTAGGGATGCTACATATTTTGTGGAGAATATTCAAGGAATACATCAGCAAGTCCAGCAGAAGTTGCAGTCAATGACTGATCAATACAAGGAAGCTACTAACTGACACAGGAGAAGAAAGGTCTTCAGGAAGGAGAAATGGCCATGGTACATTTGTGCAAGAAAAGGTATCCCAAGGGAACGTACAACAAACTGAAACCCAGGAAGTTTGGTCCTTGTAAAATTAAGAGAAGGATAAATGACAACGCCTACGTAATGGATCTACCAGAAGACTTAGACATCAGTCTTGTTTTCAACGTGGTTGATCTTTATTCGCTTCCGACTGAGTCAAACAAAGAGGCCAATGAAGACCAATCAATTAATGATCAGCATGACGAAAGGGGGGATTGGACCAAAATTTTACCCAAGAATAAGAGAGAAAAAGTTGAATGTGTGTTAGACATGAAACTAGCCGCTACACGCTCCAAGGCTTATAAGTTATATCTAGTTAAGTGGGAATGATTGTCTGATTCCTACAAATCTTGGATCATAGAAGAAGAGTTACTTAAGCACAGCCGAGAGGTTACAACAGAGGACCTGGAACGAGGAGGTTCTGGAATTTTAAAAGAAGGGGAGGATGATGCAGAGCATAGGATTCAGAACATAATGGTTGTTTCAATATGTGACTGGCGGGAGCAATCCGAGTGGAGATAAGCATGACTGAACATGACGACGTCTTTTCCAGACCTGGATTTTAAAAAGGATGGGCCTAGGAAATGAGGGGGATCTTTTCCTTTTTGTGTTTTTTTGTTTTTCACTGTTTTCTGTTGTTTAGTGGTTGCAAGTTGAAACTGTAATTTGGAAGGTGTATGAGGACTTGTGTATCTTGTTTTGAGGTCTGCGAGAATTTGTATCATTTATGTTAGTTGGTATTTTAATGGAATAAAATAATCTGTGTAATATTGACTTGAATTCTGTTCCCTTATGTCTAGCCTGGTTTTTTTTCCGTGTTGAACTATGCCTTTGTAGCTACAGGATTCTCATGTGTTTCTGCAGTTAAGGAGCCACTGCATCAACATCTACTGGTGGATTTTTGCACTTGTTGAGTTGTCCACGATCCATCTTCCTTGCTGATCTATCTTCCTCGATCTCCTCATCCAAAGACTTTCTTTCTCAGACTTCGCTCCATATTTTCTTCTTCTTTAACCACTTTGACCTAATCTCAGTCAACCTTCCTTCCGCATAGTTCGTGTTTCGCTTTTTCTTCCATAAGATTCACTTTCTTCCTTAACCAAGGCCCAACAAGCCTCCAACACTCACCTGTGACTCGTCCCAAGGCACTTTGATCTGAATCTTCTGTTGTACCTCGGTTTCAGACTGTGCAACACAGCCTGTGCTTCCTGCTCTGTTCCTCCACCCTATGTGCAAACTGTCTTTCTTGTGTCTGGTACCCAGTCTCAACTACACCTGGTACCTAGACCCTTCTCCTTCTGTTTTTACTGAGAGCTGCGAGGCAACTGGTTTTCATAGTACAATTTCAACCGGTTCCCATTCACCAATCCTTCCTTCCACTCCCTATTCAAAGTCTTCAGTTGTGCAACTCCTCCTTCTATAACATAGGAAAACTCATATGGCCCCAACCAATGTATTCTGAAATTCCCTAGATGCTTCATGAACTTGCTATCATATACCAATACCAGATCTCCTTGCTTAAATGCTTTCTTCTTGATATTCCTGTCATGGTAGGCCTTTTCTCATTCCTTCTGAACTTGCTGATGGAATCTTGCAATAAATCAGTCTTCTTCTCGTTCGACCAACTGTGCGAGCATCTCTTGAGAAACGCCAGTGTCATCCATATTTGTAAAGGCTGCAATTATTAAGCTAGGAACTAAATATTCCATGGGTACAACTGCTTCTAGGCCATAAACCAACTTAAAGGGGGTCTGCATTGTCAACTTCTTACAAGTAGTTCTATAGGCCCATAACACTGCTAGTACTCTCAAATCCCAGTCATCTATGTTTACACTACAAATATTCTTCAGTGTTGTCTCCGAGATATTTTTGAAGGCTTCAACCATACCATTCGCCTGCGGGTGGTATGGGGTGCTCTTCTGATGGTGAACTTCAAATTCCTTAGTCAAGGATTCAATAGTCTTATTAATAAAATGTTTACCTTGATCACTCATGAGGATATTTGGGCATCCAAACCTAGTTATGATATCATAAAATATGAAACGTGCAACTGTAGCTGCACTACAGTCCTTATCTTCTCTTTCTTCTACCCATCTGGTCAAATACTTTGTCACAGTGATGATGTATCTGGCTCCTGTGTGCTTCCCTGGTGGGTTTATAGGTCCCACGAAGTCAATGGACCATTTATCAAATGCTTGTAAATTTAGTTGGGGTGCTAAAGGCATCTCATCTCTTCTGAACGGTTTCCCAACTCGTTGGCATACATCACAAGCTATGTAGTATTCTTTGGCATCTCTGTGTAAAGTGGGCCACCAGAGGTCAGCTCTAAGAACCTTTTGCACTGTTGCTTTTCCGACGTAGTGTCCTCCTGCGATGCCTTCATGAGCTTCTTATAAAATAAGTGGTCGTTCTTCCTCCCTAACACATCTTCTCAGGATCTCATCAGGTCCCATCTTATATAGTTTTCCATCTATAAGCGAAAAATCTGTAGCGCGCACTACCAGTTGTTTCTTCTGAATGACTGTGTATTCGCGAGGTGCTATGCCCGTTTATAGGAACTGAACTATCTCGGGGAAGTGATCATCAACCTTTCTAATGGCCAGCAACTGTGCATCCGACAGTGTATCCTCCAAACTAGTATGTTCCTCTCCATGTTCCAACCTAGACAAGTGGTCGGGTCCCTTGTTCATTCTCCCTAGTTTTAGCACAATTTCAAAATCATATTCTTGAAATAAGAGAAGTCATATGCATATCCTTGGCCCCAACACTGGCTTGTTGACTAGGTATTTCAACACAGATTGATCAGTGAACATCTTAAGGTGTCCTCCTAACAAGTAGTGACGAAACTTCTGCAGCACATACACCATGGCTAAACCTTCTCTCTCAGTGGTGGTGTAATTTATCTCAGCTGTTGAGAGCTTCCTGCTAGAAAAGGATAATGGGTGGTCAATATCTCCTGCTCGTGGTTGTGCTAACACTAATCCTAGTGAAATAGAAGATGCATCGACATGTACATGAAATTCCTTGCTCCAATCTGGAAAAACCAGAATAGTCGCAGTAACCATTTTCTGTTTCACTGTGTCGAAGCTCTGCTGACATTCTTTTGTCCATTGAAATTGACAATCTTTCTTCAGAATCTTCTCCATAGGTGTTGTAATCTGTCCATAGCCCTTAATGAACTTCCTTTAGTATCCAGTATGTCCCAGCACAGTGCACAACTATTTTATTGAAGTAGGAGGGGGTAAATCGACAATAATGGAAATATTAGATGGAACTACCAGTAACTCTTTCTTACACACAATATGGCCTAGAAACACTCCAAAGGGAGAAAATAAGATGCATTTATTCAGGTTCAGGGCAGTCTGACATTGCCTGCACTTATCCAACATTAGTCTTAAGCATTCAATATGGTTTTTCAATAAGCTAAAAATAGTCCAATCATCAAAATAGGCTTCCAGAACTTTATGTAAAAACTCCTTGAATGCTTCGACCACCACCCTAGAAAATATGGCTGGTGCATTCTTCAATCCAAAAGGCATCATTGTGTATTGGTAGGATCCCCATTCTATTGCAAACGTGGTCTTATGGCGATCTTCCTTAGCAACCCTGATTTGATGGTATCCTGAGAATCCATCGGTGAAGGAGTAGACTTCCTGTCCTCCCACGTTATCTAACACTTCGTCCTTAAATGGTGTAGGGAATGGATCATGTAGACATGCATCATTCATCTTCCTGATATCTACACAGATTTTGATCTTGACTGTTTTCTTATCCTGAACCACCATAGGGCTAATCCACTCTGATTCTTCAACAGGTTCTATGATTCCTGCTTCCATCATTCTGTATAATTCAATCTTCACTTTCTCCTTATATTTAGGGTTCAATATGTAGGGTCTTTTTTTAACTGGCCTTGCATCTGGTTTCAATGGGATCTTCATCTCTCCCATGGGCCCTTTAATGCCCTTCATATCAGTGAAATTTGTTGGAAACAAGTCCTGATATTCGTGCAGTAACTTTGTGATCTTATCAATAGTGGCATCATCCCAGTAATCTCCAACATTGGCAAGCTTAGGTGCTTGCGTTGTTCCAATATTAACTTTCTTGATTTTGATTGGTTGTCCAATAAAAGGTAGTTCGACTCCTGGTCCTTATATGTCTCTTTGTCCTTCCGTTTCTGTGATGTTCACATTCCCAGGACAATCGGTGTTGATATTGTAACATCCCTGCAATTTCTGAAGAGGTGCAGTCCATTCATCCTCTTCTTGCTGCACAGGGAGGCTAGGTGCTTCCTCAAATACTCTTTGTCTTACAACCTCTAAATCTTGATCTACCAGAGGGTCCTGACTTTCAAATAAAAATGTAGCTACAAAATGTTGAGTCATACCTTGCCAATCTGTAGTGGTGAGGCGCAGTTCCGCTTCAAGGTACCAGTTGATAGGTGTTTTTTCTAGAGTATTTATGAATTTATGCACCCACTACTCTTTCCAGACCTCCTCACAACCTCGCACATGGTCTTTCAGACAACTTTGACCTATGTACCTAACTTCGCATCCTTCGACTTGTTCTAAAAATCGTGTTGTCATCAAAGTACGACATTGTATCCAATTAGCGATGTTCCTTTTATGTGTTCCCCAGCATCTTGCTGGAGTAGCTTTCAAAGCCTCGTCTAGTGCCAACAATCTCTATTGTACTGGTACAGTTTCTTCAAATTCCAATAAGAAAGTTTCTAAGTGATTCAAACCATCAAATGTGGGTAAATTACTTACTATTGTGCCGATCCAATGAACTTCTTTGGCCAGTCTAGCACATCTCTGTGTAGATACTTCATACATTTTATTCTACCAGTTCTCAAGTGCTTCTTCTGAGTCCGATGAACATGCATTGTCAATTCATCATCTTAAATTCCTATCTGTTGTAGGATTAATGTAATCATGTTGTCTTGCTGTCAGTTTTCATCTATTCTCCAACATATATGTGCGGTCTTCTTCTCTGATGGGCTCTGTGTATCTGGGACCTTCATCAAGATCCAAAGGTGCGATGACCCTAAGGCCATCAGCTTCAAACGTCATTCTTCTTTTCTTCAAGTCAACAACAATAGAATTGTTGAAATCCCAATCAATTCCTAACAGCGCGGGGTAAGGACAACTCTCATTGACTATCTCAATCACCTCGAAGTCCATAAATGTTACGACTCCATCGATGTCCACAGGGACATGTTCTAGTCTTCCAAAGGGGCTCACGGCATGTTGATTGGCCATCCTAAGCCCGATGGGGGAATAAATCAACTTAGGTGTTCCCATCAGTGCCCATGTCTTCTTTCTCATGACATTGACCTCCGATCCTAAGTCAAGGACCACATAATCTATATCATAATCTCCAATTTGAGAATTACGGTGTAGTTCCTTATTTTTCCTTCTCTTTTTGGATAGTTGATGTACTGCTTTATTCAGTAGAGGATCTACCTTTCCTATCTCATATTGTCTGATCAAATTTTGTAGCTCTTTTACAACACTCTCATCCTTTATCAAATTAATGCAAGTGCATAAGAATTCCATGAGTCTCCTTACCTCTTTTCCTTCTTCAGGCAAAGCAGACTGATCAAAGGCCAGGGGCATTCCACATTCTCTCACTTCTAGTTGTGCCTTTGATGAAGAAGCCTGATCTCTTCCAAACTCTTTTCTTGCCTCTTCAAATGTCTTCTTCTCTCTCTTTGGATCAAACTTCTATGTCTTCTCTGTAGCTATTCTAATTCCTTATTCTTATGTAATCTTCCCTGGAGTCACCCTGTCTTCTCATGTAGCAATGCCTCCTCTAGTGATAACGACGACTCTGGGATCTGCTTCGTGAGGTTTTTCTATGATTAGTTGTACTTGTTGGTTCCCTCATTGTCTTTCCTGAAGTTTGGCTAACATTGCATGACAATCTTCTATGACATGTTCAATTGAGTTGCAGTAACTGCAAGTAGTACAAGGGTTCTGACAGTCCCTTGCCAAGTGGCCTGGCTGTGCGCAGTTGTAACAAATGATCTATCCTTGACCTAGACCCATACCTCCTCCTCCTCCTCTTCCTTTGGATCCACCGTGAGGGTTGAAGTTTCCTCTTCCTGGGGAATTATACTGCGTAGTGTTCCCTTCTTGTTGTACTCCGCCTTGAATTTTTTAGATATCCCTTGATCTTTCATGAAAGAGGTCGTAAGATCTATAGTCCTTCTCATCATGACCCACAGATTTAAAGAATGTGCAGTAGAGGTTTGTGGGTGTCTGAACATACTTTTTCATGTAATAGAATTCTCTAGGGTGATGTCTATTTCTACATACCTCGCACCAAGGTAGAGTAACTTGCTTCAAAGGGCTCGGTGCTCCAGAAGCCAAATATTCATGAAACATGGGACAATTCTCCTTGTCATGGCCTTCTGATTTTCATCTAATGCACCAGATGTCTTCTCTCTTATCTTTTCCCTTATCTTTTTAGATATCTTCGACCTACAATGATAAGCTAGTTAGATGACTCAAGATTTGACTCATACCTGAGATGGATTTTTCCATAGGAGTCGATTCTAGTTTCATGGCGATCTCCAATGCCTCAGCATGCGAAGCAATCTTCTGCTACATCAAAGAGACTCTGATGTGTGGTAGGAGGGAAGTAATGAACCATTCTTTGTTCTGCTCGTCTGGGATCTGAAAACTCAAATGACCTGTTAAGGTCTTAAACCTTTGATCAAACTCCCAAACAGGTTCAACTACTTTCTGCTTGATTTCTTTCAAATCTGTGACGCACTACGATTCTGACTTGGGTTTCTTGAATTCATCAATCAACGCAGTCTTAATCTCATTCAACAGTTTCGGCTGGACAAATTCTTGGACGAACTTCATGTACCAACTCAGTGAGCGATCTCTCAGGGTAGTACTAAACTGAGCTCATTTAACATCTTCATCGGTGACATTCTTAATACTCCATACAACTTCACATAGAAACCAGTGTTGGTTAGGATCTTCAGATCCATCTCCTCTAAAGGTGGGTAACCTCATCTCATTCTCGTGATCCATCTCCTCTAAAGGTGGGTAACCTCATCTCATCCGCCATAGATCTCCCTAGGTTCCTCACCCAGTATGTGACCGAACCACTTGTACCAAATGTGTGTCTGGATAACTTAGGGTTACCTGGGTTACTTAATGCTGTTGGGTAAACAATAGGGTGTAATAACACTTACTCATATCAAGGCAGCCTTTGAAGTTTTTGACTCTCTCGTGAGGTTCTTCAATCTTCTCTTCTATCCACTTCTGAATATATATCTTCGATGGAAACCACCTTCCTTTGAAATTTCCTCAAGAAGATCTTGGTCCCAAGAACAAAACCATTTGTTGGCATAGGGTAGACCTAGTGGTCTACTTTCATTAGCGCACTGAAGAAATTCTGCACCACTGCCCTTTTCGCAACACTGGGCAGATGCGCCTCACCAAGTAGTATTAGGGGGCTAAAGGACACAGTGCTCACAACCAGAGGTTTTGGAATCAAGGCAACCACATATAGAGAGATCAGATTATTCTTCCAAGAATACACCTACTTCCCACAGTTATATATCAGATATAACATACTAATGCATCAATGTAACATAGTAGAACACAACATCAATCACACACACAACAACAAGATATAATGTATTCACCCTCTCTCCCTAGGGCTACATGTCTTTACATAATTGTGTTTTATAATATATTAGGTGAAAGATTATAGTTATCTCACTCCTAGCTTGCAGATCTCTCTTTCTCCTTCCCTACGCACTCCAAATGTTGTGGTTGATCTTCAAGACCCAACAAGATCTTTTACAACACGTGACTTCTCTCAAGAATAACAACAATCACTCATCATACATAATTTCTCCCATATATTTCTCTCCAACCCATCCTAGGTCCTTCTTGACCTTTATTTATACATTACAATAGCTCACCCATTCTTAGGTCTAGTTTTCTAAGTGTCAAACCTCTAGATACCAAAACCCTAGGTCAATATGACCCACGTTTTCAGGGCTTCACAAGCCTATCTTTCCTCCCTTCTCACAAGGTTCTCCAAAGCATCCAACAGTAGATTTTTCCACTCACTGAAAGTTGTCCACAACCTGCCTTCCTCCTTGTTGACTATCTTCCTTCGATCTCCTCGGGTCTAACGTAATGGTTTGCTTTCTCGGACTTCGCTTCCATCTTTTTCTTTCTTTCTTTTTAAATTTTTTTAATAATTTTAAGACCTGTATCCTTTTGTTCCTTAATATTTGTTTTCTTCTATAACCAAGGGCCAACAAGGATCAAATACTTCAAGGTACAAAGCAATTACATCTCCATCATAGTGAGAAACACACCATTAAAATAATTTAACCTATAATGTTTTTTTAACTTTAATTTCTATATATATATATATATATAAACTAATCTTGATTCTTTATATTGTCATAAGACAATTATACAAAAAAATTGTTGATGGCTTGCCACTAGGAAACCAGACCAACAACAATGCATCAACGTATCATAAATTTTATGATAATTCCATTTTTTAAAACTATAATCCTGAACAAAGTAAATCCTAAAACTATCTGCTATACAAAAGACTAGTTGTTGTTTCTGTTTGAATCGGCAACATTGAGGTGGGATTGAGATACCCAAGCCTCCTATACTAAATAAAAAACTAAAGATACTGATAAACATAAAAACTAAGTAATGGGTCGGCCCTCAGTCGTAGGCACCTGGGGTTGAGGAAAGTCCAATTTTTTCAGGTCCATTCTCGCTAGTTGTTTCACAATCGAGTTCATTTTGTGGTCGAGAAGATTGATCTTCAATTGGATGTCATCTAACTGCGACAAGATTTCCTGCTTGGCCTCGTGTCGTTCAACAAGGACGTGACCCATCAACACTTTCATATGCCAATAAATGTCTATTGTCTTCATATACTGATAAACACGAGTCCGGGTGTTGCTAGTGTCTAGAACCCACGAACTGGTAGATTGGAGCACCTTCTCATCCAAAATAAAATTCCTTTAGACACGGATGTCTTTCTCAGTGAGATCGATTTTGGCACAAATGTCGGGAGGGGTATGGGCTTAGTAAGCTTCGATTGTTTCTTCTACTGCAGAGACAAGGTGAGAGCCAGGTCGACCCCTATTTTGGAAAGATGAACTTCCCCTAGCTCGATAGGAGCAACCACCTCTAGCCACTGTGATACAAACATTGAAAAGGGACGAGAAGGAGGGATGAGAGGGTCCAATAAGAGTAGGCGAATGGAGTCAAGGGAGAAGGTAAGCAGGGAGAGGGAAAGGTGTCGAGTCCAAATCCAAGGGAGGGCTGAAATATTAAATCCTTCCATCAGCCCAGATAATGAGTGAGGGATGTGGTCATAATGGTTGATAAAAAGTATGGTAAGTGGAATGATGTCTATAGACGAGAAATAATGTACATAGGATAGGCTAGATCAGTGTTATGTACCAATGTAGTGCCATCCAATGAGAGCAACCGTAGTAGTAGTGAAGAGCCATGAAAAGGTCACTACACGTAGGGGAGAAAGGATTAAATCACATGAGGTGAGGTTACGGTGGTAGTTGAGGGGTAGCAGGTGCCAACGAGCTGAAGGGACACATAGTGGCTTGCCTTGAAAGGTGGCCACGTGTTTCGTCTCGTCTCTTCCATGTCATCCTATAGGGAGAACACACACACACATAAAGTTGTATTGAAATATTTTACTTAAGATGCACATTGAAATATTTTATTTATGACCACATTTAAATATTTTTTTGTTATTAATAATTCTTTTAAATGTAAGGTGTCAATTCCATGTTAAGTATTGAAGTACACATTTCTCTCTTTTAATTTTTTTTAGATTATATATATATATATATAATTTATAGTTAATCTTATTTTTTAGTCATTAATATATTTGTATGAAAGGACTTAGACATCTCTCTCATTCTCCTACTAAACTAAACTATAGAAGGGGTATTTTGATACAATAATACTAAAAATGTAGGCAAACTGTCTTTTTTTTTTTTTGTTTTTTTAAAGTAAAAGGAACAAAGTTTAAAAGCTCTAATATAACAATGATTTCTGTTGATTGTTTGAGGAGAAGCAATCTAGCTTCAACCTTGAAGGTATCCTTTTTTGGGGATTGAAAGTATGGAATTTATTGTATGGGTTTAGATGCCAAGGGTTCCATTCCATGTTTATGTTTATATATGTATGCATTTGTGCACACAGATTTTATCGTGTTACACAATTCATGTAGTTAGAAAACGCAAGTGGTTGATGATGAAAAATCATATATAAAGTTTGAAATGGCATTGTCTAATTGTTTTATGAAATGGTTTTTTTCAGGAATATAAATCTGTACGAAATTACTATTTTTGTTGTTTAAAATCTATTTCTGAATTCAGAATTTATAAATTCAACATGCTGAAAAGTCCCCAAGACAATAGGATTATATAAAAATAGTCACTCAAATCTACGAATTTAACAATTTTTTATTGAATTTAGAACAAATATCACCTAAAAAAATACCAAAAAAAATGGTATTTGAAATATCTGAAGGCGTTTGAAATATCTGAAATATTTGCACAAATAAGAGCGATGTTCATTCTGCAATTTGCTGTTTGGGTAAGCGTGATCACCAACCGTTGTGTGTGTCTGAAGATACATTGACTGTGATATATATGAAGGCTAGCATAGATATGGTATATATTAACTTAATATATGCAGCCTTGAGCTTTGCACCTTCAGCTGCCTTTCAAATTCAAGTTTATATGGACATATGTAGCTCGTATTCTCTGTTGAGTATGTGGATTGTTTAGTTTCATCGTTGCACTTGCTTGTTTGAGCCACAGTTGTGCCTGTTGTTGCTATGCTTCAATCTAGAAGTATTTGTTTCTGGTTGCTTAGTTTTGTGAAATACCCAGCCCAGAGAAAATAACAAACCGAGTTGTCTAACAAGTATAGTTATATTTCTGTTCTATCAATTCAATACTTTTCATAGGAGTAGATGGGATTGTTTTAACTCAAGATTTTTTATTGGTTAATGGGTGAATATTGTAATATTTAATGGATAAAAGAATATAGTACATATTCAATCATTGACTTATTGCATTATACATAATTTTCAATCAATAACCACCTTGCTACGGAGCATTGAATACTGCTGTATGTAAATTATAATAGGCAGTCAGATTCGAAAGCAATTCAAATTTGACAACTTAAATTCAAATCCCACTTTATATAATCTACCTGTTTCAGTATTCAATGCTGCATAACAAACTATTGCTAACCTAATTTTTTAAATTAAAATTTCCATTGAAAAAACTCATTCTAAATTGAAAGCTTAGAGGTTTTAAAACTGAGTAGTTAAAGAGAAGGTGGGAAAGTGACGCCTACAAAACTGTAAAGGCTGCTGTCTAGAATGATAATTGACAGGTCCGTGCGCTAAACTTGAAATTCACACTTTTTGTTGAATTTGTACAAAGATATTGCTTTCATGAATGGTTACCGTTCTCACAGTTATGCAGTTTTTTCCATTGTTAATTGATGACCAGTTTTGCAGCTTTTTCCAATGTTAAATGATGACGTATACCTGTCGCTACAATCACATTAACATTAATTACATTATTGCAGTGAAGTCTCCCTGATGTTCAGAGCTTTTCATCCTGGTAGCAGAGATGTGTGTGTATATATATATATATATTCCAACGACTATCCTTATGTTTATAGCTTTTTTTCCGGTGGCAGACGGTGGTAGAAATGTTTATATATATATATATATATATAAATATAAATATAAAGTGTTTTTCAACTATTATGATGTCACTTATTTTTATGGTATCCTATGTCGATTGTTTTTAAGTGGAAACATTTTTTTTAAGATTTATGGAAATTAATAAGTGGTCATTTTCTAGCTTTATTACAAGGAGTCAAAGTCTTATTGATGATTTGAATCAGAATTAGAGTGGGAAGAGTGTGAGCTTTACCTTTAATCATCAAATCAAACCACCTCAACTAACCTCTATTTTTTCTAACCTACTTTGGGCAATGGCATTGTAGTGGGTCTTCATATTTCAAATAGTACTCAAAATGGTTAGGAACCACTTTGGGACCATAGTCTTTTACCTCCATTTTTGATAGGCGACTTTTTATTTTTAAATCATATTTAGTTTCTCTTTTTGTAATCTATTTATTATAGATTTTTGTATAGATATTACTATTGTGTGTAGTGTTTATCTTAAGTACTCATTTTCGTTTCATTATAAATGACTCATTTCAAGTGTAATGTATGTTAAATGGGTTGTTAGGTGTTTGGAGGGTTCATCTTCTTGGGGTTTTGATGCGGCACAGATTGATTTTAGCCCAACATGTTGGCAAAGTAAAGGGTATATTTGATTTCTGTGATATCATCTCTACTCTTCATAATCTCCATATTTTAGGGTCCTTCATCTTTAGGAGTATTTGGACAGAGGAGGGTAGCAGGCTTAGTTTGATGAAAGTGGCCAAGAAGTAGATCTGGTTGGGATTTGGCTAGGAGACCAATTTGGATTTGGAAGTAGGAGGGTACTTGCATATCTGACCTCTCTCGTTTTCAAGCAAGGAGGCTTATCAGAAAGAATATTTTCTTTCGAGAGATCTTTGGGATTCCAATGCTCATTCTTGGAAGAATTGGCATTTAGTGGCTAGGGAGTTTGCATTGTCTTCTACAGATCAAATTACTTGGATGAAGACTATTGGGCTCATACCCTAGGAGGAGACTTTTAAGATGAATATTGATAGGACTGGGCCCTTTTGGCGAGATTGGGAGTGGATCTTTGGACATCCCCTGAACCAATATGATTCGCACAAGCTCTACTCTATTTTGTATTAGGGACATGAATTAGGTCCCATTCTAAATGGCAAGTGGATTTCTTCATATGTAGAGAGCCAGTGGATTCGAAGGTTGCATGGTGTATGGTCAATTTGAGCTTCCTATAAGCTCTGGGTTTTTGCTTGGTTAGTGATCTACCAAGGTCTCCCCTCTAAAGCGTGACTTTCCAAAAGTGGTCTTTCTAATAGCCTTTTCCCCTCTTTCTTGAAGTATGGATCTATGAAGCATATTTAAAGGGAATGCTTGCGAGATCTTGTTGGGATCAGGTTCAATCTCATATGGAAAGCATTCTTCAGGGGCATTTGAATTCGTGTGCAGTTTTGTTTGGTGATTCTAGATTAGTGATTTGTGATTTCTTAGATGGTATTTGGCACTGTTGGAGAGTCTCTGCCTTATTTATCCTTTGGAAACTCCATTGCAAGTTCCTTTTTGATAATGAGGTTAGTTCTCAATCAACTTTTTGGAAATTATGGAAAGATGAAGTATGTATGCAACTCCTTCAAAATGTGCATTACTGATTAAGGATGCATAATTGTTAGATCCATCCACTTATTTTGATTTCATAGTTGTTTTAGTGTCCCTTCGAAATAAGTTTTGATGTTCATTGTATATACCCTTTTGGTTTTTTCATGTCTTTTTAATTGCTAATGCAAATAATTTTTTATATATATAAGAAGTATCTTTTACAAAAAAAAAGTGTCATTCGCTAGATTTCTCTGTAACTAATAAATGTAATAAATAAGATTCTCCTTTTTCACTTAAGGGGTTAGCTTTAATGGTTGTTGCTAACCTCGTTAGGCATTTGACTAGTTCCTTATTTGAATCCTATGGGTGAGGCACACTAGTCTATTTCAATGGTTTACTAGAGTTGTCATCTAAAAATATGGAGAAGCATCCCTTGGATTTCCCTACGAAGTTTTCCTTACAAAAGAAAAAAAAGTTACCCCTTCTCATTTTCTCTCTAAATTGACTCATTTAATTTATGATTACACTTTATGCTCTTGTTGATTACTTTGTATTATTATTTCAACATGCTCTTGAATTTCCATTGGTTTTCTATCTCTATCACCTCCTTGCTTAAGGAGATGTTGTCATTGTTGTTCATAGCCTTCACTTTTAGTTTGGGTCTTCTCTCTTTGATTTGTGAGTTAAAGATCACATCTCATAGTGGGTTGGAGCATCCCTCTCTTCACACTTGGATCGACGTTCTTCACATCCCTTCACTTTAAGGGAAGACTTTGGCAATCAACTTGTGAGGTAGGAGACTTCCTTTTACACATGAATAACATTTACTTCCATATTTACATTTATTTATTATTTATTTGTTTACATTGTTTGCTAGTTTCCTTATATATATATATATATATATATATATATATATATATATAACCTTGATTTTGTTTTAGAAGAATATTGCAAATTTAAGNTTGATTTTGTTTTAGAAGAATATTGCAAATTTAAGTATACCAAGGAAGCCGAACATCTAATTTTGTTGTTTTTTCATAAGAATCTAAAAACATTAATTAATTTAGATTAGATAGAATTAAAAAACCTTGCAATAAAAATAAACTTTGTTTATGTTTAACATTTTCATTTACTTTGTATTAGTTTTATTTGTTTATTTTCACTTTGTTACACATAAGATAAATAAAGATAAAATTAGTTTTCAAATAATCATAAAATTATTAATAAAATTAAGTTCTAATTTACTTAATAAATTTTCTTATCATCTCTTTTTTAAAATTACTTATTAATAATCATCTTAATTAAATTAACATTCTTTAATAAAAAAAATTAACTTAATATATAAATTATCTCCCACTCATTTCATACTCTTTTTCCAAAATACTATGCTAAAAACATATTTTTCTACGAAATTACACTCGTATGCCCCATCTAATACCCTCTAAGGACAAGAGTATGCCCCATCTAATATTTTTTTCGCAATTGGAAATGACTTTAGCCTTCTTCAATAATTGGATAGACCCTTTCATATGAAGGGTAGTATTTGAATGTAACAAAAAATATAATCCCATTCAAAAGTGAGATATTTTTCCTTTCTATAAAGTATTATACATGTTAAGTGAGATATTTTTCCTTTATATAAAATATTATACATGTTATTGATATTAAACAATAAACTAGTACAATGAAATATGTTTAATTAATGAAATATGTTTATAATTAAGAAAATATATTTTCAATTTAAAATTAATATTATTTATAATTTTAATATAATAATTAATATTCACAAAAATTAAAATTGATTTATTAATTTTTTCTATTTTTTCTATTATTTTATTGTAAATAATTTTATTATAATATTATTATTTTATAATTTAATTTTGAAAATTTAAATTTTGACAAACATTTAATATTATATATATATATATATATATATATATATCAAAATTAACTCATTCCTAATGTAACTCCAACGTACAAACAAAAGTGTGATCGTAAGCAATAATATATTTCAACTAACACCTCTGGATCACACTACAAGATTTCAATCATGCACTGCTCAACCTTAGTGTGGGTGATTTTAAACTAGAACCTATGACTTGTCGATTGCCATTTGTCTTGCACAACATGCATCACGCTTTATGTAGAAAAGTTTTTCAATCTGTACTCCATAAATAAATGGTCCTTGTTTTATAATTTTTTTTGAAATTTTAATGAATATGGTATATTGTTGTAATTTAATATTAAAAGTATTTTTTTAAAGATGGTAAATTTTATTATAACTTGGTGGTTAAGTAGTAGTTAGGAAAATTATAAATGGTTGGTATTTATGAATGTGGGTTAAATTGGACAAAGTAGATAATTTTTGGGTTGAAAATTTTAGTGGCATTGTTTTGGAAGAGTTCTCTCATTTCCAAAACCTTTTTAAAGAGGACAACAAAGCCACAATCGATGTCATTCTTAGAATATCTAGTTTCTTTCCTAGATTCAATGATCTAGAAGATAGCCACCATCTCATGGTAGAAATAGGGAAAGAGGAACTACTCAAAACCCTTCATAGCTTTAAGAAGGACAAGAGCCTAGGTCCAGATGGGCTACCCAAAGAAATTCTTTATCAATCGCTATGAGTTCATTGAGACAAATTTATTTAGGGTAGTGGAAGCAACTCGAAATTTCAGAGAAGGTCTTGGCTGCCTTCAACGCCACATTCATCGTGCTTATCCCTCAATGCCACATTCATCGTGCTTATCCCAAAGACAGACAACCCCACAAGTTTTGAGAACTTCTGTCGAATTTCACTTTGCAACGCTATCTATAGGATCATCTCCAAAGTCATCTCTTGCAAGATCAAAGAAACTCTGTCAAGCATGTCTCTCAAGAGTAGTTTAGCTTCCTTGAAGGGTGCCAAACACATAGGGAATTGGTGTTTCCCATGAAGGGTTACAAATGATGAAAATAACAAAATTGAAGTTCATGATAGTCAAAGTTGAATTGTCCAAGGCCTTCGACAGAGTCAGTTGGTTTTTCCTTTAACTCATTCTAACCCATCTAGGATAAAATCTACACTTTGTGGTCTCGGTTATGGCTTACATCTACTCTGTGACCTTTGAAATCCTAATCAATAAGTTGGCCTCACCTTTCTCCAACTTTGAAAAAGACGTTCATTGGGATGCCCTCTCTCCCCTCTACTCTTCCTCCTAATTGTAGAAGGATTGAGTAGGGCTCTTAAGGCAATACCAACAAACAACTCTTTTCGAGTATTCTAATTGGAAATTCTTGTTATGTTTCACATTTACTTTATGTGGATGACATCCTAATCTTCTATGATAGCTCAAAACATATGGTGGATAAACTCAAAGAAATCATATATCAGTTTCTCATAGCCACGAGAATGGTAATAAACTCCTCTAAGTCCCTGGTAATAAGCTAGGGTCTCTTTGAACATGAAAAAAAATACTTAGCCCAAACATCCCCTTTCACGACCTCCCAAACATCCCTCTTCATGACCTCGTCTTTTGAGACCGATCTCAGATATTTGGGGTTCCACTTAAAGGAAAACCTATACTTAAAGGGAAATTGGCAATGGCTCATAGCCAAGATTGAAAGAAAACTGAACACTTGGTGCAATAGATGATTATCTCATAGAGGTCAGCTTGTTCTTGTAAACTCTGTCCTTGAGGTCATTATGGTCTATTGGATGTCTTTGGTTTAGATCCCAAAAGGGATCCTAGACAAAATTCACCAACTCTACTACCAATTCATATGAACAAGAAACCAAAAGAAGAAAAAAATAACATCTGGCTCCGGGAAAAACCTAGCCATCCCTAAAAGACAAGGAACTTGGGGCCTCAAAAATCTTTTTCTTTTTCTCCAAAGCCCTTGGAGCCAAGAACATATGGAGACTGATTCAGGAAAAGGGCTATTAAGCATTAGTCATGAATAACAAATATCTCGGCCATCTATCTATGGAAATTGGATCCGCTCCCCAAACAAAAAAGTCCAGTCCTCTTCCATCATCTTAAAAGCCATCCGTGTGGCTTTCCCATCAAATTTGCACTAACTTTTTGAGTCCAGCAAAAATAACACACCGAGATGCCTATCAAGTAGAATTACATTTCTATCCTCATATCGAAAGTATCAATACTCTCCATGGGACCAGATGGATTGTTCCAAAAGTGGTCTCAGTTGGGCGTTATTAATATAACTGTAACTCATTATATTTATTAAACTCTGGAGTTCTCTCTCATTGAATAAATTGCAAATAAGGCACTGCTCCCCACTTTGAAGGATCATTAAGATGTCCATTGGAAAAACTCATTCTAAATTGAAAGTGCAGAGGTTTTAGAGTGGAGCTCAGTTTTGTACGTAAGGTGGGAAAGTGATGACTAAAAAGCTGTAAAGGCTGCTGTCTAAAATGATAATCGACAGGCCCGTGCACTAAACTTGCATTTCAGACTTTTTCTTGAAGTCGTATAAAGCTACTGCTTTCCTGAATGGTTCTCACAGTTCTGCAGCTTTTTCTAATGATATATGATGGCGTATACCTGTCGTTACAATTACATTACTGCAGTGAATTCTCCCTAATGTTCAGAGTTTTTCATCCTGGAGGCAGAACTGTTGACTGATGAGGGGTATTTAAGTTTTTCTTTTGATGTTTTTCCAAATACTTCAAATCAAATCATGTCATTTTAAGTTCTATGGCACGCTATGTTAATAACAATTATATTGTTTTTTTTTCTTAGGTGGGTATCTATTTTTGGTGTCAAAGTTTTGGTATTTTTTGTCTAAATCTAGCCATATAAATACAGGTGAAATAGCAATTTTCTGTTGATTAAATTTCATTTCTGAATTCATAAATAAATTCAACACACTGAAACATCCTTAAGGTATGGTTATCACTTTAAACCCTAAGCTAGTGTCAACAGCTTAAATGTCAGCGTCTATCATAAAACTTGTGACTTGACTAGAATTAAGATGTATACACACCCAGAAAAGGGTATCACTCATGGCTACACCTACCCTTCTAACTTTTTCACAAAAGACCAAAGTTTCATGGAGCTCAATTGACTTTGGTTTTTATCTAACCTACCTTGTACATTAGCTTTGTAGTGCACCTTCATATTTTAAATGGTGATCAAAATGGATAGTAACCACTTTGAGACCACACTCTTTTCCTTCGGTTTTTATGAGTGACTTCTTATTTTTTAGTTATCTTTAGTGATTTGTTATCCTTTTTAGAGTGGAGCTCAGTTTTGTACGAAGGTGGGAACGTGATGATTACAAAACTGTAAAGGCTGTTGTCTAGAATGATAATTGG
>SNQJ01S0054649.1:44193-57557 GCA_010110895.2 Picea sitchensis
AGTCAACGAAGTACTCCAAGGCCTCCATAATGTAATTAAAATTCTCTGGAAAAGTTAAATCCACAAATATTAGCAAGAACGATAATAGAGAATCTAAACTCTCTCTGGGAAGCGAAGAAAAGCTCTTCAAATAATGCAAAATTTCACCAGTTTACAGTTTTTTTCCACAATTCACAGAATGCAAAATTTCACTCACTCACAATTTTTTTCTCCGTTCACAGAAACAAAAGCTTTGTAGCTCAACACACATTATTCTTACTTTACTGTTATTTTCTGCAGAATGTGAAATTTGTAAACTAACCAGAATTCCACTAAATCTTTTGGAGCAGAAGCACACATTTTTTTGTTCATTCAAGAATCCACATAAATCATTGTTGTTCTTTTCCTCCAGAAGCACTATGATCCGGATTTATGAGCGGAACAAAATGAATAATAGACTGAATACAATAACACAGAGAAGATACGGAGCACAACAACAGATATATAGTGAACAATAACTTCTATTGAATAAATAAAATAGGTTGAAACTGTAAAACTGCAGAACTGAAAACTAGCTCGAATGGTGGTAGCTATCTCTGAGAAGTGATGTGGCTGCTACGCGCATGCATCTGAGCAGAATGATTACAATGAGGCTCCAGAGGCCTTTTCAACATTACTCATGAATTCCAAAACCCTAGACATCCAAAAACCTAACCCTAGGAGATGAAATGCCAAAAGTTATGTGGGCCTCGATGGGTAAGTTGGTACCTCAACTTCTCGAGGTTGTAACTTTTTCATACGACTTCCATTTTAGGCGCATGCTAGCGAGTTGGAAAGGTGTTTTCAAGAACTACACATCATTCCATCAAACTCTAACTCCGTCTATAGTTTGACTGTGACAGGCCAAGAAAACACTGTTTAGGGCCCCAAAACGGCCCTGGAAGTACATAAGGATGTACTGACATGAAAACTTCCAAAATAAGACAGTTGGATTAGATGAGCGGCCACCAATCTACATTTGGAATCTGTGTAGGGCTTCAAATAGCCTAGAAAGTGTAGAACCCACAATTACAAAGAATTACAGAAGAACGTGTTGAACTAAAACTGTCAAAAGGAGCTAGTTGGAATAGGTGGGTGGCCACCAATATCCACTTGGATCAGTCCTCCTCCATTAGGAAGCAATGGTCTCCATTGTGTTGAGTACCCCCATCACGTGAGGAAATTTATACTAAATTTGGTCGTGGGTGAGCCATTTTACTTGGTGCAGGAGTTGACCTGCCTTGTCAACCCGATAAAGCTGGATCTTTTACTGGCGAGTGCCTTGACCTGTGTGTCCACTATCTGATCAGTGGATGCCTATTCTATGTAGTTACGGTTGAGCTCTGTTGATTTCAATTGTTTTGCGATCTCTAAGGTGTCCAATAATGGTGGAAAATATGGCCGGAGGAGGTCCACATTGAACACTGGGTGCAAGCCAAGGAAGGGGGGAGTATTGAGCTCAAAATCATTGTCTCCCATAGCCTTGGTGATAGTGTAAGGCCCATAGCGAAGTGGACGGAGCTTCCGTTGGGGCCTTCTAAGGTGTTCTTTCTACAAGTGTAACTAGACCTTATCTCCCACCTAAAACTTGTGTGGTACCTAGTGTTGATCATGGCACTGCTTGTACTTAGCATTGGCTTTCTGCAAAATCTCATGGACCTATTGGTGGATGTGTTGAATCCAATCAATGAATTTGGTGGCTTTTTCGACCTCATACTGAACATGGGAACATTTTGTTTGTGTGGTTGCAATAGGTAGTGCAACATCAATGGGACCCAAGGGTTGGAATCCCAACTGCACCTAAAATGGGCTATGGCCGATGGAGCTATGGAGAGCCCTATTGTAGCTGTGCTGAACATAGGGAAGATTCTCATCCCATGTATGCAAATACTTATAGTTATACATGCGCAATATGTGAAAAAACATCTGATTGACGACCTTTGTATGGCCATCGGTTTGAGGGTGGAAGGAAGTGGCTTTAGTGAGCTTGGTGTCCAACAATGACCAGAGACTTGAACAAAATGTGATGAGGAATATTCTATCTCGATCAGAGATGATGGTCTTTGGTATCCCAAAATGGACCCACACTCGTTTGAAGAAGAGCTTGGCAGTATCTTCCGTTGTGATGCTCTTCTTGCAGGATGTGAGAATGTCCATCTTTGAAAACTGATCAACCACCACAAATACACAATCATTGCCTTTCTTGGTGGATGGAAGGCCACACATGTAATCCATTGAGATGGATTCCCAAGGCCTCTAGGGAGTATGAAGAGGGGTGTATAAGCCTTGCTTCTTGATGGGTGGCTTGGCAATGGCATAGGTAGTGCAATATTCAATGTACTTTCTAACATCCTGTGAAAGTTTTGGCTAATAAAAATATTTATGTAGAATGGCCATAGTTTTCTCCATGCCAAAATGTCCTACCATCCGACTGTAGTGAGCCTCCAAAATTATCTTTGCACACTCACTTGTAGGAAAACAGAGGTGGCCCATATGGCATAACTGTCCGTCCTGAATCTGAAAATCGGTGACATTCACACCTGTACCCAAGAGCTGATAGGTGGTGGTGAAGTCAAGATCTTTTTGATAAAGTTGGGGCCACTCAGATGCCTCATGCCCACGAGAATGAAGCATGACAGTGAGTTCAAACATGGGTGGTCGACTGAGGTAGTCAACGACACAATTTGTGCTCCTTGTCTTATACTTGATGTTGAGATGGAACTACTGCAGGTATGTGGACCACTTATGATGTCAGTCATTCTGCAACTTCCCTTGTGTCTGTATGAACTGCATAGGCTTGTGATCAGTGTGGATGATTGTCTCCTTTCCCATAATGTAATGTTTACATTGATGGAAGACTTGTACAATGGAATCCATTTCCTTGTAATAGGTGGTGTTGGTGCATGCCAATTTTGGAAAAAATCAAAGAAGTTTTGAAGGAATTAAAGTAGCGCCGAAAAACAGGTGATCTCGTCAGGAATAAAGGAAAAGCGATGCCAAAAAAAGGGGAAAAAGCATTGTCGAGAAAATCTGTTACAAAGTGGAAAAATTGTTGTGGAGTAGTTGGAAAGTGGACAAGCGTAGACTTGGAGCAATGGTTGGATCAAGGACCAGCCGAGATTAATTCAAGGAGAAAGTGGGAAAACCTAATCCACTTAGGGTTAGGGTTTTTGTAAGGGCTTTGTCCCAGTTTTGTATAAGTAGAATGTATTAGGATGATGAGAGGGTTGTCCTTTCTTTGGATAGAAAGTTGTTGTGGTCCCTTTTGTGGTGAGAACTATTGCGATATGTGGAGATCGAATGTAATGGAAGAAGAGTTGTACAGTGTGCAACATTGGATTTGCAGAGAATATGAATAAAGATCCCAACGACAAATATTTGTGGGCGTAGCCCCAGGGGGGGTGAACCACGATATTTATGTGTTTTATGTGACTGTATGTAGTGTCTTATGTTTGCAATTACTTTAATGAGTTTTCATGATGAACATGTTATATGATAAAAGAATGAACACTACACAGTAAGAATAAACTAATGGAGTATGCAAAATAACTCTAAGTAAATGAATGCTATAGCTAGTGCTCAGATCAAAATATGGTGTTACAGTAGATAAATGATTGTCATTGAGCACATGCGGTTATGATGGTTGATGAAATCCTATTAGAATAGTTGTGACAGTGGTCTGGAGTGAGATATAATGAGGGTTTGAAGGTTAACAATGAGTAGGTTAAATTCCTCTGAGAGAAACACATCCCATCCCCGGGCTGCAGACATCTGATTCTTGCGGCCACCCATAGAAGCCATATCAGGTGAGACTGTGCAGTGCAATATGTGCCTTGTGTCGATGGTAGAAGGGTTTGTTGGTAATATTGTAATCAGATCCTGGGTTAGCCCATAGAAAAACCAACAATGGTTCTGTTTCCGGTTGGAACTCAGAAGATTAGATCGGGAGGGATGTATCACGCAGTATAGCACTAAAGATTAAGAAAGGGGATGTTTGTAGGTTAGAACCTCATGAAAGTGGAGATCGAAAGATGGTTTACAGTTCAGGAACTAGAGTTTTCCCATAAAGATAATAGAAGCTCTAGGTTTAAACTGAGACAGTATTTGGAGAAATATGTATTCAGTGAAATACATGAGAGTTTCTTTAGTGAGTTTCCCACACTATTACAGGAGTGGATAACATGGTTAAAATATACCCATCCGAAAAATAGAGTTAGATCAGTGGAGTGGAGAGAAGAAAGTATCGTGCGGTTGAAAAGGGTGAATAACAAATTCACACACGCAGTAGATTTCTGGCTAGACAACATTGTAGTAGGGTATATCGCTGAGTTTGCAGTAGACACATTGAAGTTGTATAGTGTAGCAGAGCAAGAGTTTCTTAAGGGTCCAAGGGGAAGGTACATCATATCGTTGTACACTTCAATAAAGAGGTTATTGCATGATAAAAGGGGTATTAACTATGTAATCAAAAAACTAAACTACCCTACGTGCATGGGAGAGTTAGGGGAAACCCAAGGAAGGTATGAGATGGAGGGGGAAATGGATAGAGAAGAGAATAGTAATGAGAAATATCCCATTATGATGGATCAAGAGGAGATCCTAGAAATTATGCATAAGGCTGGAATGACACGCAGTGGAAGATCCTACTAGTATAAGCTCAACATGAAGAAAAGAGCAGTAGCCAAGAGGGAAGGCTTGGAGAGTGATGAAGAAGAATTAGAGGATCTTCATGCTGTGGATCACATTGAAGAAATATTTCACGCCACATATGAAATAAATACTAGAGGAGAAGGATCTAATGAGGAAGCAGATACCCCTGTCCAGATCCAAATCAGTGTAGAACCTACAATCGCATGTATGATTAACACATCAACAAAGAAAGAGTTGTTTATAGAACTAGTGAATGATGGTTAGAAGAAGCTATAATATTAGACTAGAAGTGAGGGTAAAAGTGGAAGTACCAGTGGAAGTATAGGTAGTGGTACATGTGGAAGTACCAGTAGCAACACCAGTGGGATCTCAAGTCCAAACTGTTATCACTCCAAGAGTCATTCCCGAACTGCAAATGAGAGTAAGCTTGGTAACATAGAAATATAAATGGATTAAAATAGTTTGAATATGTGGATCAACAAGAGAAGAGTAAAAAGGAGGGCATTAGACTGCTGCAAATGCATTGCATTGGGCATGGAGTCATAACATCCTATAGATAAAAGGCAATCAAGTTGCCTACCATACAAAAGGCTTATGCAAATAAGGATAGAAGAATAGAAGGTAAACAAAGAGAAGAATAACCACATACCAAATATCATTTCTGTAATATAGATTGAAGAGTGCTTGAACAATAATCTGTGATTAACAAGCAATTACCACAAATCCTTTGTAGCTCGTGAATTCATTAACCAAAGGAAGATTTTGATCTTCAAAATATGTAAATATTACTAAAGAAAGATGACAAGATAGAATGATAACAAAGAACAAAAAGTATGATAAGAAACTCTCATGAATCTCTAATGGCAGAAATGCTAATTACAACAGGCCCTCAGGCTTACAATTGAACAAATAAATTGTTCCTCTAGCTCTCTCCTCTCTTGGATCATGAATCCAACCCCTTATCCTCAAGATATATCATTCCTTAAATATAAAATAACATCCAAATAACCTTATGAGGTCGAATCCCATATCCTCCATTGGATTCTAAGCCTTCGAGATAGGTGGCAACAATCAAAGAGACAAAAATCCAACAAACTGCTAATTTTCAGGAATTTGTTGGAAGTCATTAATAAATTGTTTCCACCTCATGCATGAGGCCTTTTATGGAGCTAAATATTAGGTGAAGGTGTCCCTTGACATCTAAATGATCCTTTAGAATCCATCTGAATCCTCCTTGACAAGTGGCAACCTCCCAACAAGGCGAATATCAAAACTGTGACCGCTACAGAAAATTAGGTAGCGTCGTTGTAAAACAATTGGTAGTGCCACTTCTATGTCTAATATCTCTCAAACTATACCAAATTTTGAAAAACTAAGAGAGGTTGTTTTTATTTGGAATGTTATGAACAAAAACCTCCTCCATTTTTCAAAAATACCTTCTTAATTGTTCATAATCCAAGATTCAGGTTAGTGACTCAAAACTAGTAAAACAACTCTGCACAATTCGTTTTCTGCCATAATTTAGCTAGCGAATTTAGGTAGCGCCCGCCTGTGTGTCTGCATGCAATTCGGTAGAGTAAATACATGGGTGATTTTGATGCTTGGAACCTTGTGATATTGTTTTCAATGCTTTTTCTTGACACTTGGCACCTTAACCAATCTTGTGCTAACATAGGCTCCATGGGGAATAAAGTCCTCCTTGTGAGGCTCTAAGAACTCTTGTAGTTTCAGTGCCTTATCCTTTGGGCTTGTGGAGTCCTGATCTGTTGCATCATGCTAAAGACAACATACTGAGAACTTATATTACTCTACTTTCAAACAGAAAGCAAACACACTTGCTCTTTATGGAGCTTATTTATGTACAAAACCTAAGCTAACTGACTTTTACAATGGGCTAGGTGAAGGAAAACTTCCACCAAATCCATTCAAGAAACTTGCTAACATGAGTCATGATAATGTCAATGATTGACAATAGACAAGCGGAATATGACAATGGTTTGAAAACATTTCCTATATCTCCTCTGACTGCTGCTGACACAATAAATTTTACAGGTTCCAAAACATTTGAGAAATACAACTCCATATACACCCCTACAGGGTCATGAAAATGGTGACAAAACACATGGGACTGATAGTATATTTATTTTTCCACTTCAAGTTTCTTACTATAAACTGTGATTACAAGTGGAAGAAGTATTGACGTAGGTGGTCGCTGATCCACTGATGACTGTTGATTTACTTCTGGCTGTGTATAAAATATCTCTTCATGTGCCTCAACTAAGGGTTGCTCCTGGTCAAATATTTGGGTTATGTGTTTTGTGACAAGGCCAACCTCTACATCATACTCCCTGTCTTCATAGTGATCAAATATGGGACAATCTTGATGCTCATCATCACTAGAATATTCATTAAAAACGGGTTGCCCTTCATACCTATGATCAACCTCTAAAACAGTAATTTCATCAAGAATATAATTGTTAAAAATATCCATTTCAAGAACAACAATAATTGTTTCTTCTAGTTGTTCATACACATGATTTTCATCTGAAACAAAGTTATGAATGTTTTCCTCTCCGAATACAAGAGTATTCTTTATGCTTTCATTTGGACAATGAATAAATTTTTTTTCATCTTTATATTCGACAGAGTAATCTAATAGATCTTGAGCACATTCTACATATCCCTCACAACAGTTATGACAAATAATTTCAAAGGGATAAAACATTTTGCAGTGTTCATTGAATACTCTGTGAAAATCCTTCAAGGATGAAATGTTGGAAGGGGGTAACGAGAAATACCATTTACGTGCATCCCCATCCAATGAATACGTGAACATTTTCATCAAAATATATTCATGATGGATGTCAAGTTGTTGCATCAAAGCATGAAATTCTTGAACATTTTCAACATGGTTGCCATCCTTACCTTCATAAAATCTAGGCAACAGATGTTGTCATTCAACAATAAGAGGCATAGGATGTGGATAATCATCTATGGCTGCGAAATTGAGTGGGGCAAACCTCCTGGCTAGGATAGCCTTCATAGCCATTTAATTGGTCTCATTCCATTGGAGTCACCAATAGATTCTGAACAATGGAGTATCCATGGTGAATGTGTAGTCTTGAAGGTGTCCATCTTCAGTCACCATCTAAAGCTGGAGCTATGCAATTTCGTTCTTCCCAGGGAGCTTTTCAATCTGCTCAAATCTGTCCCCGACAATGGCACCAATTATGTTATCACTCCAAGAGTCATTCCCAGACTGCAAATGAGAGTAAGCTTGGTAACATAGAAATATAAATGGATTAAAATAGTTTGAATAGGTGGATCAACAAGAGAAGAGTAAAGAGGAGGGCATCAGACTGTTGCAAATACATTCCATTGGGCATGGAGTCATAACATCCTACAGATCAAAGACAATCAGGATGCCTACCATACAAAAGGATTATGCAAAGATGGATAGAATAATATAAGGTAAACAAAGAGAAGAATAACCACATAACAGAGATCCTTTTTGTAATATAGATTGAAGAGTGCTTGAATAATAATCTGTGATTAACAAGAAATTACCACAAATCCTTTGCAGCTCATGAATTCATTAACCAAAGGAAACTTTTGATCTTCAAAATCTGTAAATATTACTCAAGAAAGATGACAAGATAGAGTGATAACAAAGAACACAATGTCTGATAAGCAACTTTCATGAATCTCTAATTGCAGAAATGCTAATTACAATAGGCCCCCAGGCTTACAATTGAGAAAATAAATTGTTCCTCTAGCTCTCTCCTCTCTTGGATCATGAATCCAACCCCTTCTCCTCAAGATATCTCCTTCCTTAAATAGAAAATAGAATCCAAATAACCTTAGGAGGTTGAATCCCATATCCTCCATTGGATTCTAAGCCTTGGAGATAGGTGGGAACAATCAAAGAGACAAAAATCCAACAAACTGTTAATTTTCAGGAATTTGTTGGAAGTCATTAATAAATTGTTTCCACCTCATGCATGAGGCCTTTGATGGAGATAAATATTAGGTGAAGGTGTCCATTGACATCTAATTGATCCTTGAGAAGCCATTCGAATCCTTCTTGACAGGTGGAAACCTCCCAACAAGGCGAATATCAAAATTGTGACTGCTACAGGAAATTAGGTAGTGCCACTGTAAAACAGTTGGTAGCGCCACTTCTATGTCTAATATCTCTCAAACCATACCACATTTTGAAAAACCGAGAGAGGTTTTTGTTATTTGGAATGTTATGAAAAAAACCTCCTCCAGTTTTCAAAAATATCTTCTCAATTGTTCATAATCCAAGCTTCAACTTAGTGACTCAAAACTGGTAAAATAACTCTGCATAATTCGTTTTCTGCCAGAATTTAGGTAGCGAATTTAGGTAGTGCCCACCTGTGTGTCTGCGTGCAATTCGGTAGAATAAATCCATGGGTGCTTTTGATGCTTGGAACCTTGTGAGAGTTTTTTCAATGCTTGTTCTTGACACTTGGCACCTTAACCAATCTTGTGCTAACACGAACAACAATACATAGATAGTAGTACCACGTGGAGCAGGTACAATACCTTCGAAAATAGCAGGCGTAGATCCAACGATAAGATTACCAGAGTTTCATGGGGATGGATTAGAAGATCCAGAGAAGCACCTATTCGTGTATGAGAAAATATGGGAAGAAAAAAGAGTCAGTGATGAGGCAATAAAAGTACCGCAATTAGCAACAACATTCAGAAACCGCGCGTTGGATCGGTATATGAGTCTAGCAGTAAACAATCCATAGGGTGCATCAAGAATAGTATCAGAGATCAAGAAGACACTGATCACTAAGTTTCAAAGGCCAAAATCATAGGATCAGTTTATGAATGAGATGGTTGAGGTTAGAAAAAAACAAGGAGAATCTGTATGGGACATTGAACAGAAGTTCAAGACATTGAAAGGTAAATTGAAGTATCCCATTTAGGACATGACAAATAGACAATTGTTTATAAACTCTCTGTTACCACACTTCAAATATCCACTGAGACAACAAAAATTTCAAAACCAGGCAGAGGAACTACAAGAAACAATGCAGTTAGAGGAAAATCAATATAAGAAAACAGATCCATCCATAGAAGAACTAAAAGAAGATACGAAGAACTTGACAGTGCAGTTGAACTAGAACAAGAATAGGGAGAAAAGAGAAGCAGTGTGGTGTACCCTATGCAGATCAGAGGGACATCACAAGAATGAGTGTCCAACATTTGCTCAATATCTTGGAGTAGGACTGACAAATCCTTTGCCTATAGGAGGGCCTTGGTGTGAAATATGAAAGACACATGGGCATAATCCTTATCATCTTTCTATGATGAATAAGTACAAGACAAAACTTAAGAGTACTTTCTGTAACTTTTGTGAATCGATGGGCCATGAAGACAAAAATTTTAGAACTGTGGAGTTAATGAAGGAAAGAACCTCATATGCATACAAGATGCAGGATGATTTGATGGAAGGATAGACTGCACCACAGTTTGGCAATGCACAAAAATTTCAAGCAGTGCCACAGTTTCAACAACCCCCATAATATAATCAGGCACCACAACATCATCAACAAAACATGGATCCACAGGGGAATCAAGGAGGATTATGAGGTATAGGAAGAGGAGGAATGGGTAGAGGTAGAGGGCCTATTTTCTGCCATAATTGTTAACAACAAGGACACTATGCCAAAGATTGTCCTCAACCAACAATAACATGTATGTACTATCATGCAACAGATCACGTGACAAAAGAGTGCCCGAAGTTAATGAAAAATATTCAGGAGAAGAGAAATATAAATAACTAGAATGTTCAGTGGATTGTTGCGGAAATAAGGGATCCTGAGAGTAACATCAATAAAGTGACTAGAGGAAGAGTGAAGGCAAGAGCAAATGCATAGGATTAGAAGAAGGAATCTCAGTGTTGGATTAAGAAGAACTCTCAGCCACAACAACAATTTGATGCAAAGAAGGAGAAGGAAACTTTCAAGGAAGCAAAGAAGGAGTTCCTGAAGAAGAATGAAGCATCCACATAAAACACTGTGCCAAGGTATGATACTCCTATTTTTGATATGCCTCAGTCTTTGGATCATACTTACAAAGGAAAGAAAATAGAGAAAGCAAGTAACTTAAATAATTTCCTGGAATCTTTCTTTAAATTACTGAATGATAAGAATGCCATGGATTTGTTTAAAAATATGCTTGAGAAATATAGCATAGAAGAAAGGGTAGGAAAAAAACCTTAGAAGATTAATCAAGTCCATAGAAATAAAAGAACCAGTAGGGAGTTCAAATTGAATGCAAATATAGGAGACTTTAATATGGAAAATGTTATCCTAAAATTAAGATCAAATGTCAACATTTTACCAAAGAAGTATTGGGAAGCAATGGGAGAACCTACACTAGGGTATTCCAATATCCAATTGAAGCTAGAAAACCAATAGAGAGTGATTCCCATAGGTAGATTGAAGGTGGCACACTACAACAGACTTTGAACTAATGGATATAGATGGTGTGCGCACTACAACAATGGATCTAGATGGTGTGCGCACTACAACATACTTTGAAGTAATGGATATAGATAGTGTGCACACTACAACAATGGATCTAGATGGTGTGCACACTACAACATACTTTGAAGTAATGGATATGGTGGATGAGTCTATACTATTTCCAACACTTTTGAGAATTTATTGGGTGTTTTATTATCAGGCCATAATTAACTTGAATACTCGAAAGATGATATTTGAAGTTGGGAACTTTAGGGTAGTAGCACCTTTAGATCCCTCATATTGCGAAAGATATGTAGAACATGTTAGGATATTTATACACTTAGGAGTTACTTAAGATATACTTCGTCTAATGTGTCGTTAGGTAAAAGTATGTTTCTTTAGTATGCATTTGTAGTTAGGAAATCCGACGGTCACGATATGTTCCCAACATAGAGTGATCTGACAGTTCATATTCTCCTCGATCTTAATGACCATTGATCCGTGGCTTAACACCCGATTAGTCCATGATCTCTATTTAAAGAGCATGGAGGGTCATTTTCCAATGATCGATTGTGAGAAAATCTCTTGTAAAATCTCTCTGTAATCTTTTTCTTTTGCATTAATAAACTGCTCCAAGTGGTCGTGTTGGTTGGGGCCATGGATGTTTCCCCGTAGGGGTTTTACCACGTCAAAACATCGGTGTGTTGATATTTGATATGGTTGTGTGAGTGGTTACTGAAGGTCTTTGTCCTCTGTTCGAATACATATGTTTTCGAACATGGTATTAGAGCCTGTTTGAAGACCTGCTCTTGTTGTAGATCGATATCATGAAGCCGAGTTTCCTCATCTCCATTTTCTATTATTTGTGTACATTTCTAGGTTGATAGGACTATTCCATTGCGTCTAGAGCGCTCGTTTCAGTCAGGAACACTTTTCGTTTCACTCGAAAAAGGTTTTTTTCCCCAAGATACAACCATTTCTGTCAGATTCAGAGGTATAAAGCTTGAATACGCATTTTTTGAATTTTTGCAGAGTATCATTTTGGTTTTATTTCGGTTTTGTATTATTTATTTATGGGTTTCTACTCTTTTATATGTGCCTGTTCTCTTTGCCTCACGCCCCGTGTGATCTCATAAAATCAGAAACATATAGGAAAAGGTGCATCTTCCGGGTAAGCTAACCAAGATCTAACCCTTGTTGTCATTGAGAAGCGATTTTTTTTTCCTGTGTGAAAAGAGTTTTTTTTTAGCACGCTCTCCAAGACCATCTTCCACAACAACAATAACAACACCACCCACAATCTTGTTCCTAAAAAATAAAATATGTTTTGTTAGACCATTTGGTTAAAAGTTGACTTATTAAGTAAGAGGTCTTGAGTTCAAGTCTCTCTTTTGTTACATTTTTTGAAAAAGCTCATGCTAAAATTGTAAAGTTTATTTCACTTCAAGTACAAAAGTGAATCACTATAAGTAGTTTTGATATTTTATTTTAGAGTTATTTATTTTGCATGCAACTTTTCTTTTATAAAGTAACTTCATTATAAAAGTGATCCCCACTTCTCTTTATAAAAGTGGGTCACTTCCTAAAGAAACTTACACCACCACATGGTCCTTTGGTTACAGGTTATGCCGTTTTTAAAAAGGGCATAACTTTCACATCCAAAGTTTGTTTTTAGTGTTTTTTTTTTTTTAAAACCGCATAATTTTTTGAGATCTTTCCATCCAAATCATTAATTTCAGTTTTTAAATCCATATTATCTACATATTTGATATGGCTTCTTCGAGTAATCTTTTGCTTACTAGCACCAACTACTTCCAATGAAAATCTCATATGGAAGATTTATTAAGAATTAAAGGCTTGTATTGGATTACCTTGGGAAAGGAAAAAGCACCCACTGATGATGATATGAAAGTCAAATGGGCTAATAGGAGTGACAAAGCACGTGGACTAATCAGAATGTCCATCTCTCCTTATTTAAGGTTCCACCTTAAAGAAATTGATGACCGCGAAGAAGCTTGGGAAAAGATTGAATCTGTGTTTGGTAAACTCAATATTATTCGAGCACAACAGTTAGAAAATAAAGTACTAACCTTAATTCCAAGTGATTTTTATTGCCTTGGGGACTATCTATCTAAGTTTAAAACACTCAAAATTTTATGTGAAGAATGTGAGATAAAAATGGAGGAAGAG
>SNQJ01S0054649.1:58349-70447 GCA_010110895.2 Picea sitchensis
TTTGTTGCTCATAGCGATGACTTGAGAAAACTTTGGCATGAGCGGTTTGGTCATCTAAACTATCACTCATTGCAACAACTATGTAATCAATAGATGGTGACTGGTCTCCCTCCTGTTTCATGCAGAGATGGTGTTTGTGCCAGTTGTGTTCTCGACAAACATCATCGGGACAATTTTGACAAGCATGCCTCTTGGCACAGCTTGGGCCCTTTGCAGCTTGTTCATAGTGATTTGTGTGGTCCACTTTCTTCTTCTTATTTTTCTAGGTGCAAGTATTTCTTAACTTTCATTGATGATTTTTCCAGACGTACTTGGGTTTACTTCTTAAAACTTAAGAGAAAAGTTTTTGACAATTTTTTGGCCTACAAGGCCCTTGTAGAAAAGTAATCTGGACATCAAATTTAAAAGTTAAGAACAAATAATGGAGGCGAATATGTGAACAATAATTTAACAAGTTACTGCACTACACAGGGAATCCAAATGCAACACAGGGTTCCATGTACACCATAACAAAATGGTGTTGCCGAGAGAAAGAACCACACATTAAAAGAAATGGCTAATTGTATGATCCAATCTAATGGATTAAGTCTAAAGTATTGGGTAGAAACAATCAACTGTGGAAATTACATAGTCAATCACACTCTCACAAAGGCTCTTAAAAATATAACACCTGAAGAATCTTGGACTAAAATTAAACCAGATGTAAGTCACTTCCGTGTATTTGGCAGTATAACCTGGGCTCACATTACTTATGAGAAGAGGAAAGAATTGCAACCTAAAAGTGAGAAGTGTATATTTGTTGGTTATTCTGAAGATGTCAAAGGTTATAGACTTCTTCAACCACATTGTAATGAAACTATTATTAGAAGAGATGTTAAATTTGATGAAAATATCTTGGCCTGCGAGCCTAATTCGACGATTGTGCCTTCTTCGACCTGCGAGCCATCTTTGATGTTTGTGCCTTCTTCAGCCTGCGAGCCATCTTCAAATTTTGTGTCTTCTTCTATTCCTATTCTGGTTTCTTCTTCAGATGATGACAGTGAGGATAAAAATCCACCTTCACCTTCTCACCTTCCTCCAGATGAGTCCTTTGAACCTGAACCAACACCAGTTCCACCACTTCCTAGATGGGTCCGTTCAACATGAGAAGTAGCTGGTGGTCTTGTCGGTGATCCTTCATTTCAACATCGACCACATTCACAGTTCCAACGAGCCTCTTCTCTTTTGGCTCAATTTTCAGAGACTCATGATCCAGAGACATTTGCAGAAGCTTCAGGTCATCCAGATTGGGATACAACAATGAATGAAGAGTATCGTTCCTTAATGGAAAACGATAGTTGGGATCTTGTACCTCTTCCAAAAGGAATAAAACTTGTCATATGTAAATGGGTCTATAGAACTAAGTATGCATTTGATGGAAGTGTTGAAAGACACAAGGAACAGTTAATTGCCAAAGGATTTTCCCAAGTTGAAGGAATGGACTATAATGAAACCGTTTTCCCTGTAGAAAAAATGAATTCCATCCGCCTTGTTCTTTCACTTGCTACCTCACATAAATGGGAGGTCCATCAGATGGATGTTCAATCTGCCTTCTTGCATGGATATTTTCAAGAATAAATCTACATGGAACAACCTCCTGGCTATGTCGAGAATGAATCTGGCCTTGTTTGTCGCCTTAAGAAATATCTTTATGGTCTTAAGCAAGCTCCCTGAGCTTAGTATGACAAAATGGACAACTTTCATATTGACACCGGATTCTCTAGATGCCATTTTGATCTTAATGTCTATACCAAGAAAGTGGGAAGCCATATCATAATCCTTGTCCTTTATGTTGATGACCTTATCCTTACTGTTAGTGACTCAAAACTTTTAAACTCTGTGAAAACTAGCCTTAAGAAGAAATTTGAAATGACAGACTTAGGTTTTTTGCACTATTTCCTTGGCCTCCAAGTTTTGCAAACCAATGAAGGAATTTTTCTTTCCCAGTCTAAGTATGCTTGTGACCTTCTTTGTCAATTTCACATGGATGATTGTAAACCAACCCCTTCTCCCTTCCAGTCTGGAGTCAAGATTACTGCCATTTGTACTTCTCCCGAAGTTGATGCCACCATGTACCATCAATTAGTTGGTAGCCTCTTATACTTGAATCATACCCGTCCTGATATTTCCTTTGATGTTGGTCTTGTTTCCCGGTATATGCAAAAACCCCATGAAATCCATTGGAAAGCAGCTAAACGGATATTTCGTTACGTCCATGGTACAATTCAGTTTAGGATACATTACAGTTCAGGGGATCTCCTTTATTGGTTGGTTTCACTGATTCAGATTGAGATGACGACCCTGATGATCAGAAGTATACTGCAGGTTATGTTTTCATCCTTGGTTCAGGACCTTTCAGTTGGGCCTATAAGAAACAACATGCTATTGCACTTTCTTCAACAGAAGCAGAGTACCAAGCATCGATAAATGCAAGTTAGGAAGCCTTGTGGCTTCGACAAATCCTTTCATAGTTTGGATTCCAGATGCAACATCCGACTAGCCTTTGGTGTGACAATCAGAGTGCCATCAAGCTCACCAAAGAACCAATTCAATATCATCGCAGAAAACACATCGAGCTACACATGCACTTCATCAGAAATCTCATTCATGATCAATTTAATGAAGTGCTCTTTTTCCCTACAGGAGATCAAGTTGCAGGCATTTTCACAAAGTCTCTTACAGAAGCAAGGTTTTCCAAACTTTGATCTATGTTAGGAGTCTAGGAAATTGCCATTAAGGGAGGATAGGCTCTAATGCCTCCTTCCTTCTCCTATTGTGTCACTATTGTAAATACTTCAATCCTATCCCAAGATGTTCTTAAGGGGGGATGTTAGGATATTTAGACACTTAGGAGTTAGTTAATATCTACTTGGTCTAATGTGTTGTTAGGTAAAAGTGTGTTTCTTAGTGTGTTTCTTTAGTATGCATTAGTATGCATTTGTAGTTAGGAAATATGACGATCATGATATGTTCATGACATATAGTGATTTGACAGTTCATATTCTCATCGATCTTAATGACCATTGATCCGTGGCTTAACACCCAATTGGTACATGATCTCTATTTAAAGAGCATGGAGGGTTTTCGATGATAGATTGTGAGAAAATCTCTTGTAAAATATCTCTGTAATATTTTTCTTTTGCATTAATAAACTGCTCCAAGTGGCCGCGTTGGTTGGGGCTGTGGATGTTTCCCCGTAGGGGTTTTACCACATCAAAATATCAGTGTGTTGATATTTGATTTGGTTGTGTGAGTGGTTACTGAAGGTGTTCGTCCTCTGTTGGAATACCTGTGTTGTCGAACAGAACCTGTGCTTGACAATGTTCTAGAGGATGATGTCAACCAGTTGTAGAGAATTACTATGCGAGAGGAAGACTATGTGAATCTAACTGCAGATGGAGTAATCAGTTGGAGGAGTATCAATTATGATATGTCAGATTCAGATACTGGAGTAGAAAATTGGCAACAAAGATTGCATGAAGTCTCTACTAGGAGGTGTGCCAGAGTTACACGTGCAGTAAGATGGGTTGGGAAAAAAGTAAGACAGTTTCCCACATTTACTGAAGAGGACAATTTATAAAACTTCATGACAGAGTTTGAATCAGAAGTTTTGGATATTCAAAGATTACTAGTGTTGGATATAGAACTAAGGGACACACATGCATAATGGTGGGGTGCACACAAGGAGGTAATTCAAGACTGGTATCCGTGTAAGCGACCGATGCACATAAGATTTGGTAGGAGTCAGTAAGATAGATCCTTACATAAGTATGATGGAAGAGGGAACCCAAGACATCATATAAATTATTGTGTCACTAACTAGATATTGGTACCACCAGGGGAATGGATGCAATATTTTTTTCATACATTAGAAGGAATACCTAGCAATTGGTACAAGGAGTAGGAATTGCGTAGAGAAACTATGAATTGGGGAGCAGTGAAACAAAAATTTATTAAGACCTTTGCATTTGAAAGTGAGAATACATGTGTGGATCTGGCATTAGATAGGATGAAAATGAAGATCTTTTAAGAATATGGGGTAGATACAGTGACAATAGATAGATACTACATAAAAGAAACACTTGAACAATTAGTTTATTGTTATCGGGTTGTAGAGGATGAAGAAGTAGAAGAAAACCCACATGACATACAGATAATAGAAGGGGAAGGAGAAAGAGGTTTAGAAGGACCTCAATTACAATCATAAGAATTTACTATACCAATGAAGATTAAGAAGGTCAATATTGGGACTGAAGAGAAACCCAAGATAGCCAACATTGGAGATTACTAGGATAGTGAGACAATGGAAAAGATAACTAAATTACTGCACAAATATAATGACTTATTCCCAACCACATTTTCAGAGATGAAAGGGGTAGCATGAGAACTTAGAGAGATGAAGATACCCCTCAGACCAGATGCAAGACTAATTAGACAAAGACCATACAGATTAAACCCCATCTATAAGAAGAAGGTTAAGGCAGGAATTGAAAGAATGTTAGAGTCATAAATCATAGAGCCTGGGGAAGAATCAGAGTGGATTAGTCCAATGGTGGTCCAAGAAAATAAGACTGGAGGGATTAGGATATGTGTGGATCTGAGAAAGTTAAATGATGCATGCATGCATGATCCTTTTCCTACTCCATTTACATATGAAGTTTTAGAGAATGTGGGAGGACAGGAAGTCTACTCCTTCATAGATGGATTTTCAAGTTACCATCAGATCATAATTGCTCCAGAGGACAGGTACAAAACCACATTTGCAACAGAGTGGGGGTCACATCAGTACACAATAATTCCATTTGGTTTAAAGAATGCACCAACAATACTTTCCATAGTAGTAGTAGTTGCATTCAAGGATTTTATACATAAGTTTTTAGAGGTGTATCTAGACGATTGGACAATATTCAGTTTATTGAAGGACCATGTAGAAATTATGAGGTCAATGTTAGAAATATGTAGGCAATTTAAAATTTCCTTGAACATTAAGAAATGTATATTCAGTACACCATTTGGCATCCTACTTGGACACATTGTATGTAAACATGACTTGATAGTAGACCCTGAAAATATTGTTGGTATTGTCAATTTACCACCAACAAAGTCAGTGCACTAGTTGAGAGCAACATTGGGCCACACAAGGTACTACAGGAAATTTATAAAGGGCGATGCAAATATTACTGTGCCCATGGAGAAGTTACTAAAGAAAGACATCATATTTCAATGGAATGATGAATGCCAAGAGATATTGGACATATTCATGGAGAATATGGTGATAACACCAATTTTGAGCTTTCTAGATTGGACAAAATAATTTCATGTGCATGTGGATGCTTGATCCATTGCACTTGGAGCATTTTTGGAACAACCAGGTGAAGGAGACATTGATCACCCAATATATTTTTCTAGTATAAATTTATCTAAGTCTGAGTATAACTATAATACTATAGAAAGGGAAGGTTTGGATATGGTATATGCCTTACAAAAGTTCATACATTATTTATTCAGTCACCATTTTAATATGTTTACAGATCATTCCACTTTGAAGTACCTTGTTAACAAGCTAGTGCTGGGGGAAATGATCTGTAGATGGATGTTATTGTTCCAAGAATAAAATTTTGAAATCACAGTAAAACCAGGGAAGATGAATGCAGGACCAGATCATTTGTTGAGAATTACTAATGGAGAGGAGCCAAAGAACTTGGAGGAGAATTTTATTGATGCTAACTTATTTTCTGTTCATATTGTTGATGCTTATTTTGCTGACATTGTTGGATTTTTGAGCACAGGAATGGCTCCCAAGGAATTTACTGTCGCACAAAAAAAATAGTTGGTAGTGCACGTTGTAGACTATCGAATGATTACAGGTCATTTATACAACTTAGGTGCAGATGGAATTATGAGAAGATGTGTGATGGAACATGAATGCTCTATGGTGTTAGCATAAGCACATGAAGGAATAACTGGAGGGAATTATGAAGGAAATCCTACAACAATGAAGGTGTTGCGCATGAGATTATGGTGTCCTACAATACATAAGGACACAAAGGAATAATTCCAGACCTATGATATCTGTCAGAGGGTGGGGAAACCATCTAGAAGGGATGAAATGCCACTTATGTCCCAAGTAACTATACAAGATTTTGATAAATGGGATGTGGATCTCATTGGACCGATTAATCCACTAGCAAGGCAATCAGGAGACAGATACATCATCATTGCCATATAATACTTAATGAGATGGGCAGAAGCAACTCTAGTGAAGGACTGCTACGTGATTTCTCTTTGAGAACGTGGTGACCATATTTGGATGTCCTAGAATTTTGTTGAGTGATCAAGGAACTCATTTTATTAACAGTACAATCAAAGAGATGGTAAAAGAATTCGAGATATATCATTAGAAGAGAACACCTTACCATCCCCAAGAAAATGGTACAGTAGAATATTTTAACAATATTCTAGAGAATGCACTGACAAATATTTGTAACGTGAATAAGGATGATTGGGATTTGAAGGTATCAACAGTATTATGGGCTTATAGGAATACATGCAAGAATCTTACATGACATACACCATTCGGACTGGTGTATGGGCAGGAATCAATGGCTCCATTGGATTATTTAATACCTAGTTTGTACATTGCAACAATCACTAGCATGACAAAAGAAGGTGTTGCGCAGGAAAGATTGTATTAGTTGATGGAGATGGAAGAAGACATAATTTTAGCAGGCTTCCACCAGGACGTACAGAAAGCAAAGGACAAAGCTTGGCATGATAGGAACATAAAGAAGAAAAGTTTTAAGAAAGGGGATCTAGTTCTTCTCTATGACAATAGGTATTTACAACACCCTCGAAAGTTCAAGATGCATTGGTTAGGGCCTTATCAGGTAGAGGCTATCACAAATGGAGGTGTTGTGCAATTGAAAGATCTGGAAGGGAAGAGTCTCAGAGGACTAGTGAATGGCTGTCCACTGAAGCTGTATCAAGATAGTTGACCTAACAACTTAAGGTGAAAACAAAGAGTGAAGGTATGATTGTACATATTGTATATAGTAGATGTTAGAAGAGAAAGACAAAAATCCATAAAAATAAGAAATGTAACAAAAAGACAAAAAGATAGGAGAACATTAGAAGTTTTGATATAATAGAATTGTTAGCATCAACAGTGCGTCGTAGAAAAACCAGTGTTGAAGACACTACATGCAGGAAAATAGTTGACAGACACAAAAAGTGGAGCCACAGGAAAAAGTGAAAACTTTCAATGCAGAACAATTGTCATTTCGTCGTCCCTCTATAAAAGTTGGAAAAGGGGGGAAATGTGGTCATTTTCATTTTTTCACTAAGGAGAAGAACAAAGAGTGAGAGTTGAGCATGAGAGGGTGCGAAGTGATAACAAAAAGTGGATATTTGTGGTCAACAGTTCGAATTTCTACAGGATGTCACCATCGAGAGTCGGAGCACCGAGAAGAGTCAGGTGAAACAAGAGAAGTAGTGCTCAGGTGACACAAAAAATGATGCAAGAGATGCCCACAGTCATGGATGTGGATTATATTCACATGCCAGAGTATGAGCCACACAACATGCAGGTTGAGGAAGAAAAAAACCTAACACAGGAGGCTGGGTAGCCTGAGGAGGATGCAGAGAGGACAAAATCTGACGCATCCAGGGGAAAATGGCCACAACAGGATGGACATGCCACATATTTAGTGCAGTAGGGACTAGAGCCAGCATAAGAACATGAAACAGAGTGTCAGGGCATATTAGAGGTCAGGGTGCCATCCCCGCAAGGGAAGAAGAAGGCACGAGCTGAGAGCAGTGCGAAAGGAATATCCTGCACACAGGCATAATTGGAAATTGTGATGCCAAAGATACCCGAGGGAGTGAAATATGAGGATGAGATGGTGGGAGGAGTATATGCCATCAAATACTCCGACCATGATGTAGCTGACATAGTCAAATTTCCATATTTGGTGCCAGAAAACTATTTGGAGAGAAAGGGAGAGGGCCCATCAGGTGCACCACTATTGGAGCCTACGTAGTGTATCTCAGGGCTCTACAACACGGGAATAATGAATTTACTGGATATACCTCACTTCAGGCGCGGTAAAAACATCAATGGATGTGTGAAACAACTCCTAGAAAGGGTGAATGGAGGAATTCTATGGATGGATAGGCCAATGCCTATTAACATTATTTTGATTGCAACAATCAAGGGGATACCCATGGATGGGGAGATGCCATAGCAGTAATTAAAACACAAAACAAAAGAAAAATCCATATCTGATGAAATCAAGGCAAAGTATGGCGTGGAGAGAGGAAACATGGGAATTAGGATCAGTGACATCAATGATCTTGCAACAAGGTTTACGACAATGATGTTAGGTTGCAAACTAATGAGCAAGTGCATAAAGGAAGAAGTACTGACATGAGTGGTAGAAGTTGCAGCATAGTGCACAAAGGGGAGCTTGATGAGCTGGGCCCCTTATCTACTTAACTCGTTCTTGGAGGATTGCAAGGAAACACATGATTGGGGCTCTCAGTTCCACTACTCATGGTTACTCATCCTCATTGCATTGATAGGATGGAAAGAACCAACATACAATATGTCCCTGCCAAGGATAGAAAAGTGTGGTGCAACTCGCTACACATCGCTTCGAAGCACAATATACCTAAAGGAAAAGAAGATAAACAATGACGTATTCACTTTATACTTAATGGATATCTAGAAGAGGTTGGAAGACACGTGGAGGATTTCCCCAGAAATTGTCCAGGAGTTTGGACAGATAGAAAATTTCCAAGCATCACGCCATAGTATGTGGCTATCGAAAAAGAAGGTTCCATCCAAGGAGTGGATATAGTTGAGTTACTACGCGACGAAGCATGATATCCAGATGGAGGTCAAGGAGTGGCATGAGGAGTGGAAAGTGTCGATGATCCCAACAACAACGCCAACAATACAAACTTATATGCAGGGTAGAACAATCCCTGCGCAACAGATAGAAAGGAATGTCACTAGTAAGAAGAAGAAGACAAAAAAAGGTCTAGTGGGGACAATCAGCCCCATTCAAAACAAAAGCATGACACAGAATAAATCACAACATGTTTCTATAAGGAACCCATCTTGCACAACACAGGAACCAAGGGAAAAAACAGAGCAGGTGCACGCAAATTAAATAAGAATAGAGACACAGGAGAAACCCATGGAGGAAGAAATTGGTTAGGATTCAGAAATGGATACACAGATGCTAGAGGCATCTGAGCCATCAGATGCCAAAATAAGAGAATAGGGGAGCAAGCAATAGGATCCAGAAAGAAGGCGAAGGCCCACAAAAAACCAATGGAAACATCACTAACAACAGATGATGTGGATATGATAGTCACCATAGTCAAAGATTGATTGTCAGAAGTATGGGAGAATGTTGAGAATCAAAGGGCGTTGATTCTGGAGTAGATACAGGAAGTGAAAACTGTGCTGGAGTAGTTGAAGATCAGGGCAGAGCAGAAACCAATGTAGAATAAGGAATGAGTTTATGTTGGAGAAACAATGCAAATTACAGTGCAAGGGAGTGTGAATTTCATCATAACACCAGAGATGTTGTTTATTGATGAGGAGACAACACATAAGCCCCTGGAAGACATTGAGATATTGGACTTGGCATTACCCAATATTCCAACAAAGGCACTATATAAATTACAGATCAACATCATGTAGGAGATTCAATCCAGGGAAAGGTCTAATGCGACGAACTTACAGTTGGTGCAGGAAGACAACAACTCACTCAAGGAGGCAGTTAGCCAAGAAGGGAAAGTGAAGAAGATAGTGCAACAAACATTGGATGAGATGGAGAAGAAAATAAATGTAGTATTTCAAGCCATCTCAGACAACGCAGAATCAAAGGAATCATCTTCAGAAGAGAAGTAAAGGAAAATAGCGTAAGCTATGGAGCAGTATAAGGAACATATCAAGGAGTCGAAGGAGCACGCAATACCCACTACTCCTCCAAAAATAAGAACGCAAAGAGAGAAGAATGAAACAAAATTTGCAGAGAACATCACACATAGTATGCATAGAATGACAAAACTATGGGAAAGGAGCACCCAACTGTGGACACAACTATTAAAGGATGAAATTCTACCAGAGATGCAAGGGAAGGAAGACCAATTTCATGCAGAAATGGCAGATGTAAAGAAGCGACAAAAGAAAATGTCACTTCCATAGAATATCAAGATGACTGCAGATATGAAGAGCCTACAAACAGAGGAAAAAGTGGTGTAGGTGCAAAAGATGGCAAGACAGGCTAAGTTGGAGCCCTCGCAGGAGAAGGCAGAGCAATTGGTCATGGATATTAACACAGTGAAATTGAACATAGAGAAGATAGGCTTGGAGGGGGGAGAGATATTAAGACCTCTAGTCACCGCGTAGGTCATAGAATCCATGAAGGAGAAGAGAAACCAAGTTCAGAGGCAATGCCAAAAGATAACAGATATGTACAAAGCACTGACATAGGAAGTGAAAGATCTTGGAGTCTATGAGTGACTCGGGACGAGTTACAATGTCAGTGTTGTGGGATTGTTGGCGTAGGCCAATTTTGGGAAAAATCGAATAAGTTTTGAAGGAATTAAAGTAGCACCGGAAAACAAGGGAGCACGCCAGGAATAAAGGAAAAGCGGAGACAGAAAAAGGGGAAAAAGCAATGCCAAGAAAAACAGTTACAAAGTGGACAAAATGATGTGGAGTAGTTGGAAAGTGGACAAGCATAGACTCGGAGCAATGGTTGGATTGAGGACCAACCGATATTAACTCAAGGAGAAAGTGGAAAAACCTAAGCCACTTAGGGTTAGGTTTTTCACAAGGGCTTTGTCCCAGTTTTGTGTAAGTAGCATGTATTAGGACGATGAGAGGGTTTTCCTTTCTTTGGATAACAGGTTGTTGTGGTCCCTTATGTGGTGAGAAATGTTGCGATCTGTGGATATCGAATGTAATGGTGGAAGAGTTATACAATGCACAACACTATATTTGTAGAGAATATGAATAAAGCGCCCAATGACAAATCTTTGTGGATGTATCCCCAGGGGGGGTGAAGCACAGTATATCTGTGTTTTTCATGTGACTGTATGCAGTGTATTATGTTTGCAATTATTTTAATGAGTTTTCATGATGAACATGTTATATGATAACATAATGAACACTGGGCAGTAAGAATAAACTAATGGAATATGCATAATAGATCTAAGTAAATGAATCTTATAGCTAGTGCTTAGATTAGAATATTGTGTTATAGTAGATAAATGCTTGTTATTGAGCACATGCAGTTATGATGGTTGATGAATTCCTATTATAAAAGTTGTGACAGTGGACTGGTGATCCGGATTACTTTCGGCACGAAATGAGAGCGGAGATATAATAAAGAAATGCACAGAGATATCATGTATATCCAATAATATAACAAAAATATATCAGAGATGCAACCATAAACACAGAGATATAGTAATACATGATTTCTATTAATGAAATAAATGTACAGAGACTGTAAAAATACAGAGTGAAAGACTCGCTAGAATGGTGGCAGCTTATCTCTGAGAAGCGATGTGACGGCTACTCGCATTCACAAGAAGATGATTAAAATGAGGCTCAGAAGGAATTTTTACAATAGACGGGAATGCCAAAATTCCTAGACATCCAAAAACCTAACCCTAGGAGATGAAGCGCCAAAAGTCATGTGGGCCCTGTTTGGGTAAGTTAGTACATTAACTTCCTGGGGTCGTAACTTTTGCATACGATCTCTGTTTTAGGCGTGTGATAGCTCGTTGGAAAGGTATTGTCGAGGAGATTCATTTTGGGGGCTCAATAATGATTTTGGATATAATTGAGAACCTCAATCTCGAAAAACCTTCATTTAGGCCCTCAAAATGGCCCCAGAAGTTAAAACCTGCTAAAAATAGTAAATTGCCAAAATTGCCAGAAAGCTGTTTTGAGCCATTTGGAAAAGGTGGGTGGCCACCGATATCCACCTGGATCAATCCTCCCTCCTTAGGAAGCAATGGTCTCCATTGCGTTG
>SNQJ01S0054650.1:30567-41619 GCA_010110895.2 Picea sitchensis
TCAATACTCCGCCAGGTGATCTCGTGGGAGACTAAGGGTCTCTAAGGAATAAGGCCCCTACCTTGTTGCGCGCCCCTTAGAATCATCGTGAGCGACTGTCACAACCCGCCCTCACAAAATCGTGGTTCTTCTCGAACTAGGTAATCGTTAACCTATAGTTCGAGCCACGACGGGAGTGCTAGTAGGCTGTGGCAGGGTTTCTTCTACACCTCTCCCCCAAAGTATCTGGTGGTCATGCATGACCCCTCTACTCCAAATGTGAGTCTAGTCGGCAAGCTATTGTCAGCCTGCATCCATCAACGAATCATGTCGGCAATAATAATCAATCATCATAACATCTAATCATATGTACATATGTCACATCAACAACATTCAAACCCAATAGTCCACTCCCTGACTCGATCCAGAGTCCAATGGGTTTCATCAATGCCTCTACATCCTCAATGTCCAAAGTCATGCACACTCAGGAGAACCCAGTCAATAGCATCTATCTATGTAAATACAAAAAATAACATATCATCAAATCCACAATATCTCATAATCATAATCAAAACGACCAATAATATAATAACCCGGATCACTTGCATGCAAGTGTCCTCAAAGAATAAGTTCGCTCAATGTGCACAAGAGAGGGATGGTACATACACCCCCTCTTGTTTTAAACCTCATCCCGAAGTTTCACATTATGCAAGTGCCGAAATAAAGTGCATCAGAATATCATAGGTCTAGCTATAAAACAAAAATGGAAACTGTTGGTGCATATCATATGCGTCCTCCCAGGTCGTCGAGTGCGGACTATATTTGTCCCACTGGACCTTGACTTGATCTACTGTTCGAAACCATAATTGTCGAATGAAATGGTCCAGAATGCGGATTGGCTCCGCCGTGAGCGCACCCTAGTCAAATACCTGCAAGGTACTCAAGTCAATAACATTTGTAGGATCACTAACATAATGTCTCAAAACATATACATGAAAAACATCGTGCATACACCTCAAAGAATAAGGAAAGGCTTGTCGATAGGCCATGAACCCCTTATTTTCCACAATATTGAAAGGTCCCATGAACCTAGGAGAGATTTTATCACCCTTTCCAAACTTAATCGAACTCTTATGTGGTTTCACCTGCAAGAAGACTCGATTGCCAACTTTGTAACTATGTTCGACACGATGCGCATCGACATAACTCTTATGTCGATCCTATGCTTCTTTGATCCTTTGTATTGTTGTTTTCATTTGATCTTCCATTTCTTGGATTGCTTCTGATCCCACCAGGACCCTATCCTCAAGTCACTCCCAACTCAAGGCGTCTGACATGGTCACCCGTAAAGAAAATCAAAAGGCGCCATCTTAATGGTGCTTTGATAACTGTTGTTATACGCAAATTCTACCAATGGAAAGAATTCTTCCCAACGCTTCCGTTGGTCCATGACGTACATGCACAACATATCCTCCAATATTTGGTTTTTTCGTTCGGTCTGCCCATCGGTCTCCAGGTGATATGTGGTACGAAAGTTAAGTTGGGTTCTCAAGGCCTCTTGGAAACTAGTCCAAAATCATCTAGTAAACATCGATCCTCGATCATATATAATCCTCTTAGGCATGCCATGCAGCCTCACAATCTCACTGATGGAAACTCTAGCTATGTCAGGTGCCTGATATGTCATACGCACAGTAATAAAATGAGCACTCTTCATTAGAGTGTCAACTACGACAAAAATTAAGTCATGTCTCCTTGCCGTGAGTGGCAGTCCAATAATGAAATCCATCGAAATGAACTCCCATTTCGATTCCAGAATCACATGTGGTTGTAGTAATCCTGCAGGATGTCTATGTTCAACCTTCACCTACTGACATTATAGACATCTTTCCACGAAGTTGAGTATGTTTGCCTTCATTCCTTTCCAGAAGAATAAGGGTTTAAGGTATACCCTCATCTTCGTGACTCCTGGGTGAGCCATGTACATTGCTTTGTGCGCCTCGTTTAGGATCAAAATCCTCAACTCGTAGTTGGGCGGTACATAAATTCGAATTTTAAATCTCAATAATCTGTCGTTTTCCATAGTAAATCCTTCAAATTTTGGTACAATCATTGTGTTTTGTCTGATAAAATCCCTGACCTCTTTGTACTAGTCATCATCACATTGTAAAGTTAGAATCTTTTCATGCAGATTCATCTGAAGAGGCCTCACCGAAATATGTGTGGTCTCTGACTAAATACATCAACCACTCTGTTCATTGTTCCCTTTATGTAAGTAATCTTGAAATCATACTCGCTAAGCAATTCTGACCAACGCCGTTTTCGCGCGTTCAAGTCGCTTTGCGTAAAGACGTGTTGTAGTCCATAGTGGTCTTTTTTTAGTTAGAATTTGTTTTCAATCAGGTAGTGTCTCCAAACTCTCAAGGCATACACAATGGATAAAAACTCCAAATCATGCGTCACATAGTTCTCCTCATGCCTTCTCAACTTTCTCTAGATGTAAGCGATTACTCGACCGTCTTGCATCAAGACTCCGCCTAAGCCTTCCTTGGATGCGTCAGTGCATACCAAGAATTCCACGTCCGTGTCAGGGACCTTTAGTATCGACGTTGTTGTCAAAAACTCCTTGAGCCTTCGAAATGCTTCTGCGCATTTCTCGGTCCAAACAAACTTCTTGTTATTCTTCTGCAATTTCGTAATCGAATTTGCTATCTTTGAAAAACCCTCGATGAACCGTCGATAGTATCCTGCTAAACCCATGAAGCTACGCACTTATGGGACATTCGTTGGCGTAGGCCATTCCATAATATCCTCGAACTTTGTTGGATCCATGACGATACCTTCACTGGAGATGACATGCCCTAAGTAGTGAATCCTTGATTGATAAAACGAGCATTTAGACAATTTCCCATACAATTTGTTCTCTTGCAGACACTGTAGTACCAAGCGCAAGTTCTCATCATGATCCTCCATCGTCCGAGAGTAAATCAAAATATCATCAATGAATACTTCGATGAACTTGTCCAAGTAGTCGCAGAACACCCCGTTCATCAAACTCATAAATACCCCTGGGGCGTTTTTCAGTCCAAATGGTAAAATAGTAAATTCGTAATATCCAAACCTCGTCTTAAAGGCAGTCTTAGGGACGTCATCCTACTTGATCTGTAACTAGTGATACCCTGATCTCAAGTCGATCTTTGAAAACACAGTCACACCCTTCATTTGATCAAAAAAATCATCAATCCTTGGAAACGGATATTGATTCTTGATCGTTGTGTTGTTCAATTGACGATGTTCAATGTAGAGTCTCCATGACCCATCCTTATTCTATATGAAAATAACAGGCGCACCCCATGGTGACACACTGGGACGTATAAGTCCCAGGTCCAACAACTCCTTCAGTTGCATTTTCAACTCTTGTAGCTCTGGGGTCGACATCTGATAAGGTGTTCTTGCTATCGGTTCAGTCCCCAATTTTAGGTCTATGGTAAATTCCAATTCCCTCTCCAGTAACATCCTAGGTAACTCCTCAGGGAAGACATCTGCAAACTCTCTCACCATCGGAAGGTGTTCTAGACCTTCCGCTACTCCCTTATCATTTAACTCAAGGATTGCATAAAGATTACATCCCTTGCGCATGCTCTTCCATAGCTTCAAGGAAGAGATGAACCTCAAGGAAACTCCTTGGTTATGACCCACAATCATGCGTCTCTGCCCCTCGTCATCGACCAAGCTCAATCATTTCGTCTTACAATTGAGTATCGCATCATGTGATTCCCACCAATCCATATTGATCACATCATCATAAGATCTTAAGATCATGTCATAGGTCGGAATTCGTTACATTACCCCCATTTTAAAGAGACAATTCATACTCCTTTCCTCCAACCATCCAGTTGGCACCCAAGGTCATTTTGACACATCTAAACTCATCCAGTCAAATTCCCTTACCTAAAACCCCTTTAGCGTGGTAAGAAATAGAGCTCTCTGATGCACTAGGATCTAACAAATACTAAAAGTTCATTTGGCGATGGCACCTGACGCCTCGAGTACCTTGGACTGGTGCTCGGCCCCACGGTTATCCACCGTGGTCAATTCTTCCTCAACCATGAGGCCTAGGACTACATCATGCAACATTTGAGGGATTTGTACCCTCGCCTTCACACGGAGTTGGAGTTAAGGCCGCACATGAACTTGATAACCTCTAGCCTCTCCGTGTTCATAAGCGGGGCATATCAGAGTAGTTGATCTCATAATATGACACCGTACGACCACCTTGTCGTAAGGCACGAATCTCATCGAGCTGACGCTTGATGAATTCCTCTAGCATTTACTTCTCCCGGAACTGTCTATTGAACCATTCCCAAAACACGGCTCTAACGGTTATGTTTAGTTGAGGTATGAGCGTCTTCCACCTTAGAAGAGTGTTCCCTTGTATCTGAAGACCTCCATGCGTACCTTCATGCCGGAGGTTGTAACCGCATAGTGCGAAGCACCTCGCCTTGTTCTCTAGCCATGCCTTGGCGTCTAAGTTGTCCGTGGGACTCGTGAACATGGGAACTTAATCTTCTAGAGTTCCCTGTGAATGCCACTAGTACTTCTTGGGGTGCGTTGTGGACCCTCAGGGGTATAGGCACCGTGGCCTTACCTCAGTACAGACGGTTTTTCAAGGCCTCCAACATTTCCCTTGAAGCTACTTGTCTGACCATACACATCCCTTACAACAATCAACTCCTACCCAGGGACTTGTTCTTCTCCTTGGGGGTTGGACCCCTCTGGCACAGGTGCTACTGGAGGCGTCGCGCCTCCTCCCCTAGAACCACGTCGTGAATCTCTACAGTGTCATCTAACCGTGCTTATTGCATGGGCAGGTTATAGTTTTAATTAGTGCTAGGTTAGTACTCAAGGGTTTACTACAGTGGAAAGCATGGAGATCCACAATCACAGGGTTGAACCCACTCTGATACCATATGTAACGATTCCTCTGTCACTACAACTACATGCGACGCAAAGCAAGTGCAATTTTTTTTTAAGCAGGAAGGTAACAACGACAACAATTAATCAACACAACTTGACGATGAACACAACACATGCAATCAGGCAACATACAACGACGACCCAACATACTATCACATCATGCAACTGGACGAACATGTGATAATCAATTAGACAAAAATAAATGACAACCCGCCCTCCAAAAGTAGTCCACGCCTACTAAGCTAAAAGACAACATTAAGATCATCCAGACGCAACCAACATCAAGCGACACAAGTAACTAGAACCTTCACGACGAGCAAGAAACAAAATCACATTAAAACATTACAGTGTGTTTTGAAAAACATCAAATTCCATAAACAACATCATTCTCATTGGGAACCACATGACCCCATCTAGGTTATCATACGCACTCGTCAATAAACACACACATTGATCCCATCATAAGGAATATGCTGCCACTTTGCGTCAAGCGCAGTAGTAACTAAGGCGCAAACTTAAACAGTCTTAAACCTTCAATCATGACACAAAATCCAAATGCCAGAATTCCAAACTTAATTGTCATACCTAATACGAAATCTATAAACGAGAGCACTTTGACAATCAAGCTAACGAGGCACAAGGTAACTTCCTTCAAAACTTGTTTAGATCTGCGCAACAATTCGTAACTACCTCATTAACATTTTCCATCACAAGACTATTTCAACACGTTGTATCCAACCTCCATTTAAATTTAAAAGCATGTAACAACACTCCCTACTTCCTTTTAAATAGCAATGCTTTCCTACCTTCCCTTTTAAAAAACAACCCTTAAACAATATCACATCATTATGTTTCACCTAATTAGTTTAAATTAGCGAGTCGGTGTTACAATTATTATTGATTAGTTTAATGGCATGTGGTATAGCTTTAATATATTTTATGTTTGAATTTTACATCATTATATTGTATTCGTTTACTTTACCTTTACAAGGAAATGATTTACCTTACCCTTACAGGGAATTGTTTTAATGATTATTGAAATTAGTATAATAACACATGAGATTGTTTCACTAATTTATTAATTTAGTTTACCTTGAGGTAAAAACCGTCACTGTCCATTTCACTTACTCTTATCATAGTGTTCTAATCTGATGACAATTCATACCGTCATAAGGCAATGTATTTATTGCGGTGTTAACTACTTCCATATTCGCTTACCATCAAGAATCATAATTTCGTTTAATGTCATTTCCATGACTAGGTAATCCAAAATTGCAGGTGTTAAAATTTTGGGAGGGAAGTAAATCTGGGTAGTTTATTATTTAAATCAAAAGGCAATAAAAATGTTCTACATAGGATAATTGATTCGCTGCACAGGCATTAATTATTAATTATATCTCGGCCTTTTATTATTTCGCCTTGTATTCAAAGGTAAATAAAAAAAATGTTCATCTACAAGTGATATTTACTCACGCTGTTTGCATACAAGTGCTTTTCCTTTCCAATAAAATAGTAGTAACACAATTGCTATACTAGATAAATGAGAATAAACCATTGGTAATCTAGTCCATTTATTCACTAAATAGAAATGAGAAATAAGCATAATGCAGCAGGCTATAATTGGTACATATATAACCTCATAACAACTATACTAAAAGAAATATGATATAGGTAAGAATAGTTGTTGTATATATGTAAGAATAATTGTTGTAAGTCTGCTTCTTATCTGTCAGTTTAAAATAACTATCCCAATCGTTGTCCAACATTAATTTCGTTGTCTAAAGATGAACGTTGTCTATCATATGTATAAAATCGTTGTCTATCTTATGTATAGAAATCGTTGTCTAATATATGAAAGTCGTTGTCTATATTTTTGCATATGAAAGTTGTTGTCTATGTTTTTACATATGATGATCATTGTCCATTCTTAATTTCGTTGTCTATCTTTTTACATATGAAAATTCGTTGTCTATCTTTTTACATATGATGATCGATGTCCATTCTTAATTTTGTTGTCCATCTTTTTACATATGAAAGTCGTTGTCTATCTTTTTAGATATGATAATCGTTGTTCATTCTTAATTACTGTCAACAATCAACTCGTTGTCTATTAATATTTACTGTCATCAATATTATAAGCACCCCAACAACAAGTAAAAATGATTTGGGGTAAAAGCGAATTTGGTAAAAACTAATTCAAATTGGACGCATACAGTGGTTATTTCAACAGTAAAAATGATTTCCATCGGGACGCCTATAATGGTTATTTCAACAGTAGAAACAACTTCAAAACTAGACACACATAAATGTTATTTCAACAGTAAGAACGATTTCCATCTGGACACCTATAATGGTTAATTCAACAGTATAACGAATTCAAAATCTAGATGCAATAACTCTGGATTAAAATTTAACAAGAATAGTTATATAACGCCTGAGGTTTCCATGATAAACTCAGAAAAACGAGGGAAGTAAATCGCCCAGTGAGAGAGGTAAGACATTGGGCATTAGAACAAAAAAACACAGAGCACACTGAACAAAAATGAAGAGACAATCATTCAAATACAAACACAAAGATTTATATTTCAAGAAGACACAGAGATTTATCATTCTAGAAAACATAGAGATGTATCATTCAAGTGAAAATATTTATCATTCAAGAAAACGTAGAGATTTATCGTTCAAACACGGAGATAAGTAAGGGATAGATAGCTGGGAGAAAACTTATCCTTCACTTATTATCCATACATAGGAAAGCAGGGCATTTAAATCTCAGTCTTAAACACCAGAGTGAAGACAGTCGATTAGGCTCCTGGCCGACTACTCAGGCATAGAATAATAACTTAAGGATAAGGGACAAAAGATAAAAACACAATTTTTCTTCGTATTAAATCAATAAAAACAAACACAGAGAAGTCATTGCAATCAGAATTTGGGTTCGCCATGGAAATCAATTAAAAAAAAATGAGCATAAGGTTGAGATGACTTTAAGTTCTCTGATCATAAACGTTGGGTTCATCAAGACAATTTGTTGAAAGATAAAAATGAAATCTCTGGATAGTGTTACGTTGAATAAAACATAAACTTTAACACAATAGAAGTACATTACTAAAGGCATAGGAAAATATTAAACTACCACTCAATAAAAAAATACACATGCGTACCATAGCCAAATGCGAAAGCTCCGAGTCGTTGTCCCACGTGCACTCCATCTGGCTCCTACTTGTCGACCGATGTGGCCTCACTGATACCTCCCAGCCAACGCTAGAGGTACTCTTCTTCCCCCTAAGCCCCCCGAGCTGCAAATGGGTCACACACACAATACCAAAGAATGCTAGCACCCAACTCATCTCACAAGGTTGAGCTACCACTCATTACCCGATCTAGGTATCCCAACTCCCACAAGAGAAAGTTCAGTCAAGATAAAATTCCAGCAACGTAACATTACACAAGCCAAATCCTCCCTCATACTCCCTTTTTCGATCCTTTTTATAGAGTTTTCAAGTAATTAGTTTCCCAAAATTCCCATTAGATTCCTTTTTCATTTAATTAATTTCAAAAAACCTCCCCCGTACACATGTCGCCCGATCCCCTAGTTACACCAGAAAATCAATTTTATTAATTAATTAATTATTCCTATTTCTCTCACCCACCTAAAACATTCCTAAAAACGCTCATCGGTGTCCCAAAATTCCCTTACAATTCTTAAATGACTTACGACTTACTTAGTTCCTAGTCGAGTTCATAAATAGAAAGTTCCAAAGGCTAGATTCCTTACTAAGTTAGACATTCAACTTTTTCTTTAAGTTTCCCCCTTTTTCCTTTTTAACTAAAAATCAATTTAGCAAGTGTAGATAAAAACAACCATTTACCCTTTGTCCTTTTTAACAAAAATCAATTCAACAAGTGTAGATAAAACATCCATTTTCCCTTTTAATAAATTTAATCCTCCATTATAATTTTGACTTTAATAAATAAATTCGAATTTCTTACCCCCCTTCTTGTTTCATGTTAGTTATTTTTTTTTTACCACAGTTCTACTTAGACCTAGGTTTTAATTTTCACTAGGCTGGGCGACAATTTTTAAGGGAACTTTTAGTTATTAATTATTTTTACTCATACCATCATCTATTTTAAGGTCGACCAAGTCCTAAGGAGGCATAGTTTTCTAGGCACTAGGTTTATTAACTTAACAATGAAAATCACAACGTGCTCTTCTGGACGCACTACATGCTCCAAGGGTGCCACTTGCCTCTTCTATTTTCTTTGCACGACGTTCCCTTCAAGATGCACTACATGCTCCAAGGGTGCCACTCACCTCTTTTCGTTTTCTTTGTGTGACGTTCTCTTCAAGATGCACCACGTGCTCCAAGGGTGCCACTCGCCTCTTGACTAAATTTGGTAGACGTCAAACCCCTGGATTCAATACTTTGCCAGGTGATCTCATTGGAGACTAAGGGCATCTAAGGAATAAGGCCCTTGCCTTATTCCTGCCTTATATGTTCAGAACAAAATTTCCCACCACATATTGAAGGATATGACTCCAGAAGAAGCCTTCTTAGGAATGAAACATAATGTGGAACACTTAAGAATCTTTGGATTCCATGTTTACATTCACGTCCCCAAGGATAAAAGGAAGAAACTATAACCCTCAGGAAAGAAGGGAATATTTGTGGGATATAGTGAATCACCCAAAGCCTACAAAATATATATCTCGGAACAACATAAGGTTGAATTCAGCAGAGGCATAACCTTCAATGAAAATATGGATTTCAATAAATCCATAGAAGAAACTATAGAAGAAGAAGAGCATGAAGATCCTAAATAAGAAATCACATGTCTTCCAGAAAGTAAAAATGAAGAAACATAACAACTTGATCATCTGATGCAACCATGTGAACCTATTGAATCAGTCATTGTACCCAAAACCAGGAAACGTCCAACCTGGCTTGAAGCTACTCTACAAGAAGCAGAAAGACTCAAAGCCCCAAGTGGCACCTTCAGAGAAAGCAAAAAGCCCAAAACATTCTCCAGCTATGCAGCATGTATGACAAATATTATAAATGAATAACCCACCACATTTGAAGAGGCAACTCAGAAGAAACAATGGAAATAATCCATGACAGAAGAACATCGGTCCATCATGAAAAATGATGTATGGAAAATTGTTCCTAGACCCAAATAAAAATCATTAGTAACTTCAAAAAGGGTCTATAAGATCAAACATGCAGCAAACAAAAGCGTGGACAAATACTAAGCAAAGTTCGTAGCTAGAGGGTTCTCTCACAAGGAGGGAGAAGATTATGACAAGACTTTTTCTCTTGTTTCCAGATATACTTCTATTAGAGCCATTATGTCTCTTGCTACTTCCATGGGATGGTATTTACATCAGATGGATGTAAAGACAACTTTTCTCAATGGAGAAATTGAAGAAGAAGCATACATTGAACAACCTCAAGGATTTGAGGTACATTCCAGAGACACTAATGTTTTTAGATTAAAGAAATCCATGTATGGACTCAATCAATCTCCAAGATCTTGGTATGCCAGAATAGACAACTACTTAATAAGACTTGGTTTCTCCAAGAGTCATGCAGATCCAAATCTCTACCACAAAGTCCTGAACAATGCACCTATGATTCTGCTGCTATATGTCGACAATTTATTCTTGACATGTGAAGAGTCTCTCATCAGCTAGTGTAAGAAGGAACTAGCTTTTGAGTTTAATATGAAAGACCTCGGTCTCATGCATTATTACTTGGGACTAGAAGTATGGAAGAAGTGTGGAGAAGCATTCCTTGGACAAGGAAAGTATGCAGTGAAGATTCTTCAGAAGTTTGGAATGATGGATTGAAAATCCATGGACACTCCTATGACCACAGATATAAGAAAAGTAAGAGACTTAGACTCTGATCCAGTAGACCTATCCCTATATCGGAAATTGATTGGGTCATTGTTTCAGGATAAATTCGTGAGTGCGGACACAGACCAATCTCCCTAGATCCACCTGGATCTAGAACAAAACAAGACAGAATACTACTCTTTCCCTAGATCTAGATTATTGAATGAACTAAGAGAAATGGATAGTGGACATAC
>SNQJ01S0054651.1:24347-52082 GCA_010110895.2 Picea sitchensis
GCATTCATCATATGGATGTAAAAACCGTGTTTCTCAATGGGATCATTGAGGAAGAAGTGTACACTGAGAAACTGGAAGGTTTTGAGACCTTTGACAGGGAGTCGTATGTGTGCAGACTCAAGAGAGAATTGTATGGGCTGAAGAAAACACCTTGTGCTTGGTAAACTTGGATAGACAACTATTTCACCGGATTGGGATTCACCAAAAGTGAAGCGGATGCAAACCTATACCAAGTTTTGGTGGAGGGTAAGCTCTTAATCATTGTTCTTTATGTTGATGATTTAATACTGACTGGTGATGATAAGATGATACACTCATGCAAGGAGGACCTTGCAAAGGAGTTCGAGATGAAGGACTTGGGCCTTCTTCATTATTTCCTTAGATTGGAAATATGGCAGCGAGATGGTGAAATTTTTGTGTCTCAAGGAAAATATGCAAGGGAGATACTAGGTAAGTTTCACATGGAAGGCTGCAAACCCATGGATACTCCTCTTCCAGGAAAGTGGAGGAAAGAGGATGATACTTCTAGAGAGGTAGTGGATGCTACTGTCTATCAATAGTTAGTAGGTTTGCTAATGTATTTAGTGAACACGAGACCGAACATTTGGTATGCGGTTAACCAACTAAGTCAAGTGATGGTTAATCCTATCAAACTCTTCTGGAAGGTAGGTAAGAATGTCCTGAGATATCTGAAGGGCACATATGAGTATGGATTATGGTATAGACAGACGGATTAGGTGAAGTTGCATGACTTCACGGATGCAGATTGGGCAGGCAGCCCAACGGATAGAAAGAGCACATCAAGGGGGGATATTTAGTATGGGATCTACAGTTGTTTCTTGGTACAGCAGGAAACAAAGTTTCCTGGCACTTATTTCAGCAGAAGCAGAATACATGGCAGCGAGTCAAGCTGCATGTGAGGCTATCTGGATGAGAAAGATATTAGTTGGTTTGTTTGGTTCTCATTTAGATTCGACAGTGATTCATTGTGATAATCAGAGTTGCATTAAAATCTCGATTAATCATGTGTTTCATGATATATCTAAGCATATAGATATCCAATATCATCATCTTAGAGATTGTGTGCAACGGAAGATCATGTTGCTTCAATACATTCCTACGGAAGATCAGGATGTAGACATTCTGACGAAGGTGCTCACCAGGAGAAAATTCGAATATCATAGAGATAGGATTGGGGTGAAGTATAATCCCTTTCTTGCTGAGAGGGAGTGTTGAAAATTCAACAAGAAACATGTGTCTAATTTAATTTTCCCTTAAATAAATTGGACAATAAATACTAATCTATTATCTCATTTATAACTGAGTGACTTGGAATTGTAACAGAGTTATAAGTGTTGTTAAGTGAGTTAATCCCAATTGTACTAGTTGTAACTAATTTTCACTAGTGAGAGTTCAATGAATTAATTATTAATTAATTCACAATCAGTGAACTCACAAGAAACTAAAGATTTTCCACCGTTAACTACATGCATGTCAGATCTAGTGAAAACCCAGTTGATATAACAAGTGAAAGGGACAGTTTGGCTATCAGTTGTGATTTGAATGAAGTGCACTCATGAAATCACACATGCAATGGATATTCTCATGAGCATGTGCAAACTAGGCAATTCCAATTCATTGTGAGAATTCTAACTGCAGGGGTTGTGTAGAGGAGGCAGGTTGTCTGGACACAAAAATTGGCACATGTATTTGCTAAATTTTGGTATGACAGTGTGAGACGATTGTATTGTACTAATATCTCTTGGATTAGAGTTTTGTATGAGATTGTTTCATGATGCATGATATACATAATATATGATAGTGGGGTTTTTATCTTTACGCTTTCCTGATAAAACTTTTGTGTTATGTGTTCTTGATATTTCACTTTGTGATCGTGGTTTAATTTTTCACAAGAATAATAGTAGAAGCGATTTTGTATTTAACAATGGCATTTAATTGTTAGATCAGGAGAATCGCAGGAAATACATTAATTGCATTGAAATTTCTACAAGGATAACCAAACCTTGATAGACTGTATTCTAGGAAGCCAAAAACTACTTTGTGTGTTGCATTTCTAGTGGGAATGGCTTCTATCCACTTGGAAAAGTAATCAATAGCAGTCAAAATCCAACAATGTTGACCACTTGAGGCTAGATTAATTTCTCCAATGAAGTCTAATCCCCAATGATGAAAAGGTCTAGATATCACTATGGGATTCAGAGGCCAAGATTTGAGTTGGATTTTTCTTAAGAATTTTTGACATTTGTCAAAAGTTCTGATCTTTTCACATACATAAATGAATAATATAGGCCATAAGTATCCATATCTAAGTATTTTGTATGTTGTAGTCCTCCAAAAATGATGACCTCCACATAGACTCTCATGAAAATCAGTCATAGTTTGTTTTTCCTTTTCTAGATCTAAACATCTTAAAAGAACCCCTACATGATCTTTCCAATATAGAATATGGTCAACAATGCAATACCCGATTGCATTAAGCTTCAAATCCCTCACTTTGGTCTTTTCAAGTCTAGTAGGAGGCTGCAAATTTTGCAAGAAATAGATGAGGTCCTTGTACCAACTCCATATTGTCAATTTTGAGCTGATTTGCAATTTTCTTTTAGGAATATCAATTTGTTGATTTACAGAACTGGCATTCATGAAATTTACTCCCAGTTCCTTACTATTGGATTCAACTAACAATCTATCCAAACCTCGACCTTTCACCATCTTGGTGGGTTTCATATCAAGATCAAACTCTAAAATATTAGCAATTCACTTACTTCTTTTCCCATCTATATGAGGTTGAATATGAATTTCTTTTACAAAGCTTGAAGGAACATTTTTTTCTTTTGAGTGAAGAACATATACCATGAAATATTTTAGGGCTTTGAGCAAAGGATGAGATTGTTTCTCCATCATGTCATATCTAAATTCAACATCTCTCAAAACCCTAATGAAAAAAGTAATAGGCTGCTCCATTCCATCCGAATTATTTTGAAGAAGGACAACAACTAATGTATCATTTGAGGAAAAAGAAAAAAGAAAAAATTCCTTTGAGTAGTTCAGACTGATTAGAACAAGAGCATAAGCCAGTGCTTGTTTTATTTTCTCAAAAGAACTCCTAGCTTCTGGTGTCCATTTTACGTCATTCCCTTTTCTCAATATTGTTGTGATAAATTTGACTAGCTCAACAAAATTAGATATAAATCTCCTCATGAAGTTTATCTTACCTAAGGAGGACTAAATTTATTTCTGGGCCCTTGGGAGATAAAGGGTTTTGATAGCCTCTACTCTATTTGGGTCAATTTTTACTCCTTCGGCTGAGACAATATGTCCTAGTAGCTTACTTTCTTTCATGGAAAAAAGAGACTTCTTAGGATTAAGTGACAACCCATATATTTTTCATTTTAGTAATACTTTTTCTAAATGTTGGTAATGTTCTTGATCATATTTAGAAAACACTATGATATCATCATAGTAGATAACCACAAACATATCTTTTTCTCCAATAAATGCAATGTCCATTGCATGTTGGAAAGTTTCCCTTGCATTCATGAGACCGAAAGGAATCTTGGCATACATGAATGTACCCCAAGGAGTGGTAAATTTTGTCTTTTCCCTGTCCTCTGGCAATACAAAAATATGATTATATCCTAAAAATACATCAATCATTGACATCCTGACTGAGCCTATCACCCTTTTGCAAGATATGCTCCATTCTAGGTAAGGGGTAATTGTATTTTCTGGAAAACCTATTTAATTTTGTGAAGTCAACAAAAATCTTGATCTCACCATTATTCTTTCTGATAGGTACCAAGTTATATATCCAATCATAATACCTCAAAGGTATAATGATCTAGGCATCAAGCAAATTTTTCACCTCTTTCTCCATAATGGGCAATAACATAGGGTTGATGTTCCTTAGTTTAGGTCTAAAAGGTTTGGTATCATCCTTCAAAGGTATTATATTATAAATGATGCTAGTGACATAAGTTTCCAAGTCCTCATACTTCCATGCAAAAACATCAACAAATTATTTCAACGAGTTGATATATTCATCCCTTTGATTTTCTGACAAACTATTGGACAATTTGACATATTTAGGTTTATATTCAGTGTCTAGATTACACTCTTCTAGCTCAACATTTTCACTTGAACCACTGAATTTCATAGCCACATCATTGTTATCAAACAATCTCTCCAAGGGAACCAATCCATTAGGAATATTATTCCTAGAAATCTGAACAATTTTGTGATCTGCAATCTTGTTCAAAAATTTATCAACATGCAGATTTTTATCATCATCTTAATCTTGGTCAATATGAAGAGCAGAAAATTCATCTACTCTTTCCAAAAACCTCTTTATTCATTGATCATCTTCAAAAACCTTCCAATACTTGATATTATTAGGTATAAAATGTCTATATTTACCTCATCATCATAGTTAGGTCTGGGAGGTAGTAGGATTTTAAAATTACTGGCACAAACAACTAAAAAATCAGCCAATGTATTATCCTCTTCGGGAACAAAATATATGTTGAAGTCTAGGAAGAAATTGTCAATAAGGTCCCATACCTCATTCCTATAATTTCTCAGTCTTGGATTATTTTTGTAATATCCCCAAAGGACGAGCCATGTTGTAATCATGTTTATGAATTGTAAATCATGTTTTGTAGGATGGTGAGACAAGTTTATATAAGTTGGTGGGCTTATGTTTTTATTAGGTCGGGGAGCCTAAGTGTTAAAGGCCAGGAGCCTAATTGTGTATATGCAATTATGCATAACATTAATAAAAATATAAACATCGTTGCGTGCAGACTGACCATAAAGAAAGAGTGATGGGGACTAAGCTTCCACAAGGTGGGTAAGGGAAAAGGCACTAAACGGTTGGAAAGAGAGGCTAAGTGTTGAGCCTAGGGGATAATATTAGGGGATTGAGTCCTTAGGAATAATAATTTATTATTATTCCAAAAGCTATGTGAAATGTATGTATTTATCCTAATTTCCTGGAAAGGGGAACATGTGGAAAAAGGGAATGCATGTTGATGGAGCACATGCAGTCCCATGGGAAACATGTGCCGGCCCAAGCACATGCAGTTTAACCCAAGACTTGAGTCATGATGGGGATTCATCCTCCATTCTACCCTTCCATCTGTCTGAATCGATGAAGCTCTGTGTCTGAGTTCAATAAGCCTCACACAACTCTGAAACCCGAAGAATGTGATGTTTCCTAGATAAATCGATACCACTGTGTTTGAATCGTCGAGTCTGTGTTCAAACTCTATGTGAATTTCTTGTCACGCATCCTGAAAATGGGTGTTATCTGAACCGTGTTGTGTTTTAGTGGAATGTTGTCGTTTTCCTATTTCCACACTTCATTTTCCTATTGTTGTTGTCACCTGTGAGCTATCCCAATATGTTGTCGTTGTTGTCATCCTGAACTTGTGGGAATTGAATTGGAAACTGGTGGAAGAACTGGGTTGTCAGGCCTGTGGTTGAAGAGGCAGGTTGTCAGGCCTGTGAGAAACTCTCTCTAGGTGAGGGAGTCTTCTTGGAAGTGGTTTTGTCCTAGAGAGAGTCCAACACGAGCTACAAAGCTTTGAGACTTCCTGATCTAGCCTATTTCTGAGGCCCAGAGAGGGAGGTGAAGCAACGATGGGATGTGCTTGTGAAGGTGTATACTCCCAAGTGGAATAGGCATGTGGGGAATGAGAGTCTGTGATTAGTGGGTGTAAGAAGGCTCTTGGGGAGAATCCTATTGATTTCTCTATGCAGGTTTCCTCTAACCTCAACCTAGCCTAGGATTCCCTTGCCTTGGGTGGAGCTTAGTCCCATCTCGGGGGTGACCCACTGTTGAACATGATGAGCAGTGAGGTCTAAGGATGGGAGGTTCGTGGAAGGTTTGCATAAGTATTAATGTTGTACTTAATTTATATGTGATGCTTAAAATATTATGATGTATTTCGTTGGGATGATGTTTATTGTTGATTCCATTAATTATGTATGTTCGCAGTAATTACATGTCTACTCTATTGAGCCATTTAACTTCATTTAAATTTATACTACATAATTATGAGAATGTTTTCGCGTAGCAACATTGCCCAACAAGTGGATTGATAGCCTGAGAACGTTACATTATGGTATCAAATCTAGAAAGGCTAAGTTAAGGCAGTGTTGGTAGCATTGCCGGACCTATTGGGTGCTGGGGATGTTACAATATGGTATCAGATCCCAAGGTTTCAAGGCTGAGCCTGGATGGGTCAAATAAGTGGTCTTTGGACCCAATGTTTCGAGAGGAAATTGAGTCGGAAGGACTAATTTTGAGCCTTAGAATACATCTGAGTGCCAATGGGTTACCTGGCCGTGTTACGAAGCTCAGGAAGAGTAGTGGTAGAATAAAACTGCAGTCGTAGATCAGTTGTAGAAGAAAGGATATGGACCATCAAATCCACATCCAGACACTTAGGAGAATGCGCATAAGAGATCAGATATAAGCATGGGACCAACAACCGTTGGATCCAGGGAACATGCACAAGGCTTAAAACCCTTTGGAGTTGCACAAGAGTATGGATATCGTGATATGCAAAGTCCTGACATCATTAGAACCATCCATCGGGAGGGATGTGTGGGGAACGATCAACATTTTGTTGACTCGTGACTGAAAAGTGGTCAAAGGGCAAGTTCGCGAGAATTCATGAAATGCCAACTCGCGATTAGATCACAGTTGTGAGATAATGGATGAATTATGACCATCTAATTGGGATCTCCGAAATGTCATCATTTTGGGAGTTCGGTCATTGGAAGAGTGGGATGTGTTGTTGCACAAACTCCTGAATCTCGATGTTTGGACAAATTCCATTTTTCTGGACGTTGTGTTTGCAGAAGTTTAACGAGTTCCAGAACCATTTAGAATTGCCACTAAGTGCAAAAGAAATGGAAAGAGCATGGATTGCTTCCAATTCTGAGGATGAAGAAAAAGGAATGGATGTTCATTTAGGAGTTGAAGGATCGAACTCCAATGACCATGGAGAGGAGATATATAAGGAAAGAAACCTAAGGAAGATCATTGAAGGGTTGAAAAAATATACCCAAACTCGCCGAGCAAATCAAAAAAAGCTCAGAAAAGATTAGGAAAAACAAGGTGAATTTAACAAAAAGATGATAAAGAGTTTGGCAAGAATAGATAAGAATTTGGATAAGGAGAGCGACTCGAGCAGAACAGGGATTCACCATACTTTTGAGGGAAGAAGGTCAAGGAGTGTCGATAGACACCATCATCACTCCCAAGGTCACTCTAAGAGAATGACACATAGTAGTTCAAGCCCATCTCCTACCAGGAAGCATAGGAGATCGGGAGTGGATGAATTGAAGGGAGAGATGAACAAGATTAAGCCTCCTACATTTGATGGAGAACATTATAAGGAGGAAGACATCGAAACATGGTTTCTTGGTATGAGGAAATAATTCCAACTACATAATTATTCCTCTCATGCGGAAGGAAGAATTGTTATGTATCAACTGAAAGGAAAAGCATCCATGTGGTGGGATTACCTTGTGCAGGTGCAACACATTAGAGATAAAGATATCACTTGGAGAGAATTCAAGAGGTATTTCGAGAATAAATATTTGACTAAAATATATTATGACAGAAATATGAAAGAGTTCTTTGAACTTAAGTTGGGCAACATGACCATTGATGAGTATGAACGTAGGATTTTGGAATTATTGAACTATGTTCCATTCATCAAAGAGAAGACTATCAAGATTCAAATGTATTTGAGTGGATTTGCACCTTCCATTGGGGACAATATCCAATATGATGACTCAAAGACCATGGAAGAAACGATAAGAAGAGAGAAATTCTTATATGAACAACAAAGAGAAAATCCTACATTTCGAAAGGCTTGGGATGACCAGAAGAAGTTTAAGAAAGAGAAGAGGCAGAAGGGAAAAAAACCTCCCTTTTCTAGAAACATTCCTCAAGGAAAACCATCGTTTAGAGAGATGACAATGGTTGAAGTAGGGGAACAAAGGCCAAGACAGATGCGCATTCCATTTTGGGGATGTCAAGGGAACCATAAGTACAAAGATTGTCCCCACAAAAATGGAAAAGTGGGAATTGTCCATAATTTTCAGCAAGATGAAGCAGTGGAGGACATGAGTAGTAGAATTTCAAGGATCTATGAATCCCTGGACAACAAGCAACCTGAATTTTAGTCACACGTGATTGAAATAGAAGGTATGATTAACAACCAACCATTTAGTATTTTAATTGATTTGGGGACTATCCATAGTTATATAGATCCTAGAATGGTGGAAAGTTTGCATTTGTTGAGAAGCAAGCATGAAAAGTCTTGGCTAGTGCAGCTGGCTACATGAACCAAGAGAGAAGTCACTAAATTAGTTAAGTCTTGTCTAGTGGATATGAAGGGACTGAGAACAAAGGCTGAATTGAATATTTTTCCTTTAGGGTCTTATGATTGTCTGATTGGGATGGACTGGTTGGACCAACACCATGCCATCTTGGACTGTTGTAACAAGGCATTCACTTTCTTGGATGAGGAAGGGAATCAGAAAACAATCCAAGGAATTCCCAGAGCAGTTACTATCAGAGAGATATCAACAATGCAGCTGAAGAAGTTCTATAGGAAAGGTTGTCAATTATTTGCATCCCATGTGGAGGAAACACCTAAGGATAAGGTGTCAAGTATTGGAGATCATACAGCACTAAAAGGGTTTGAAGATGCATTTCAAGAGGTACCCGGATTACGCCCAAAGAGAGATATTGATTTCTCAGTAAATTGGATGCCTGGAACAACTCCAGTGTCGAAAGCTCCTTATAGAATGAGCATGTCAGAGCTGAAAGAACTACAATTGAAGTTTGAAGAGATTTTGAAGAAGGGGTACATACGCCCAAGTGTTTCACCTTGGGGTGCCCCGGTCTTGTTCATGAAGAAGAAGGATGGAACGTTGAGATTATGTATCGATTTCAAAAAATTGAACAAAGTAATTGTAAAGAACAAGTATCCCTTGTCGAGGATTGATGATCTCTTCGATCGGTTGAAAGATAAGAAGATATTTTCAAAGATAGATATCAGTTTGGGATATCACCAGGTAAGGATAAAGCATGAATACATCAACAAGACCGCCTTTAGAATAAGGTATGGTTATTACGAGTTCACAGTGGTGTCGTTTGGGTTGTCAAATGCACTCGTTGTTTTTATGTGTCTGATGAATGGTGTATTCAGGGACTATCTATATAATTTTTTCATAGTCTTCCTGGATGACATTCTGGTGTATTCCAAGTCAGAGGAAGATAATGAAAAACATCTGAGGATGGTGTTACAAGTTCTAAGGGAGCACCAACTGTATTCCAAGTTGAGCAAATGCTCATTTTATCAAGAGCAGATCCATTACTTGGGGCATATTATCTCGAAGGATGGGATAGTTGTAGACCCTGAGAAGATTGAGGCCATTAGAGGCTGGTCAATGCCAAATAATGTGATAGAAGTTAGATCATTCATGGGTTTAGTTGGTTATTATAGAAGGTTTATCGTAGGTTCTTGATGATAGGTCACCCTATCACTTCCTTGCAATGGAAGGAGAAGAAGTTTCAGTGGATAGAGGATTGTGAGAAAAGATTTCAGCAATTGAAAAAACTATTAACCAGTGCTCCAATATTGAAGATTGCATATCCAAATGAATATTTCATGGTATGCACTCATGCGTGCAAAGAAGGACTGGGAGGAGTCCTTAGTCATAATGGGTTCGTAATTTGTTAGGAATCTAGAAAGTTGAAAGAGAATGAAAGGAACTATGCCACTCATGATTTGGAGTTGGAAGCCATAGTACAGGCTCTAAAGAAGTGGAGACATTACCTCATGGGAAGGAGGATCGAATTGAGAACATACCATAACGGTCTGAAGTATTTGTTTGATCAGCCAACCTTGAATGCTAGTAAGAGTAGGTGGTTGGAGTTTCTCTTTGAGTACGATTTTGATATCAAGCATATCAAATGGTAGGAGAATAAAGTGGTTGATGCACTCAGTAGGATATTACACGAATTACATGCTACAACCATTAGAATGTACCAAACTGATATAAAGAGTAGAATTTTAGAAGCTGCAAATGCAGATTTGCAGTACATGGAGATGGTAACAAAGCTACAACAAGGTGAGATGCCACAGAAAGTGGAGAATTATAAGTTGGAAACTGGCGGAATACTTCTATACAAGAACATAATTTATGTACATAATGTCTAGGACTTGAAACACATGATTTTGCATGAAATTCATAATGTGCCTTATGCAGGGCACCCTGGCTATCAGAAAACCATGGCATCAGTCAAGAGGCATTACTTTTGGCCAGGCATGAAGAAAGAGATTGTTGAATACATCACCATATGTATCGAGTGCCATAAGGTTAAATCTAAGCATAGGCACCCATCAGGGTTTCTACAACCTTTACCCATTCCTAATTGGAAGTGGGAAGTGGTGACAATGGATTTCATCACACGATTGCCCTGAACATGCAAGAAACATGATTCAATTATGGTGGTAGTGGACAAGATTATGAAAGATTCCCATTTCATTCCATTAAAGACTACTCACAAGGAAGCAGATGTTGTAAATGTCTTTATGAAGGAGGTGGCATGATTGCACGGAATGCCCAAGACAATTGTGTCCAACAGAGACCCAAAATTTACCACAAGTTTATGGAAAGGGCTATTCAAGGGGTTTGGAATGAATCTGAAGTTTAATACAACTTATCATTTTGAGTCTGATGGGAAAATAGAGAGGGTGAATAGAGTAATAGAAGACATGTTAAGGATGTATGTGATGGACAAACCATCTAAATGGGAAGACTACCTTCACTTGGTAGAATTCACCTACAACAATGGGTATCAAGAATCATTGAATATGAGCCCATTTGAATCACTTTATGGAAGAAAGTGTAATACTCTAGTAAGATGGGGTAATCCAACAGATAGGGTAGTAGTTGGGCCAAAGTTTCTCAAGGAAATGGAAGAAAAAATGCTAAAAATTAAGAAAAATTTAAAGGCTGCCCAAGACAGGAATAAACGTTATGCTGATAGGAACAGAATCCACAGAGAGTTCAAAGTGGGTGATCATGTTTTTCTAAAAGTAAAATCCAATAGAATTTATCTGAAGCTGGGAAGCTATGCCAAGTTGGCAGCCAGATTTTGTGGTCCATTTGAAATCCTAGAAAGGTTTGGTCCAATTGCATATATGCTTGCATTACCTTCATCCGTGAATGTACATAATGTGTTTCATGTTTCATTGCTTAAGAAATATATACCTGATTCTAATCATGTAATTGATTGGAATGTGATTCAGGTGGAACAAGAAGGTGTCCTGCAAATCCCGCAAGTGGACCGGAAAAGAAAACAGCTCTGGAATCTGGTACGGTCATGAGGACGCGACATGGAATCATGAATATGCTATGTAGACAAAATATCCACATCTTTTTGAATATTTTGGAAAACATTGTTGATGTCGTGTGAACGTTTCACTGAGGATAGTACAAAAGTAAGGGGAGTGTATTGTAATATCCCCAAGGACGAGCCCTATTGTAATCATGTTTATGAATTGTAAATCATGTTTTGTAGGCTGGTGTAAGAAGGCTCCTGTGGAGAATCCTTCCAATTTCTCTGTGCAGTTTTCCTCTAACCTTAGCCTAGCCTAGGTTTACCTTGCGTTATGTGGATCTTAGTCCCATCTTAGGGGTGACCCACTATTGAGCATGATGAAAAGTGAGGTTTAAGGCTGGGAGGTTCGTGGAAGGTATGCACGTGTTTGGTGGAGTTTCTACAGTTTCAAAGATAAGTATTAATGTTGTACTTAATTTATATGTGATGCTTAAAATATTATCATGTATTTCGTTGCGATGATGTTTACTGTTGATTCCATTAATTATGTATGTTAGCAGTAATTACATGTTTACTTTGTGAAGCCATTTAACTTCATTTAAATGTATACTATATAAATATGAGAATTTTTCCGCATAGTAGCATTTCCCAACAAGTGGGTTGATAGATCAGAAACGTTACATTATGGTATCAAATATAGAAAGGCTACGTTAAGGCAGTGTTGGTAGAATTTCCTAGCCTATTGGGTGTTGGGGATGTTACGCTTTTCTTGATAGATATTTTTGACTTGATGGAAAATCAGCTCTGCATCTCCAAAAACTAATAATTCTCCAATTTTCACGTCCTTTGCAACTTTAAGCCCCAAAACTAAGGCTTCATATTATTCAATGTTGTTTGTGGTCTCAAACTCTAATTTGAAGGACAATTTTATGACCTTTTGAGAATGATAAATGAACACAAATCCAACACCATCACTATCTTTGGAAGATGAACAATCAAAATACATTTTTCAAGTTTGAGCACCCTATCTAGATGTCTCACATGTTGTTGGTGATTTATTTTTTATTTCCAATGGTGATTGAGGAAAATTAGTAAGATGCAAAATTCTAGATCCTAAATCAGTATAAACATCATAGATGGGATGGTTTGTTGGATTTCCTTCCTCACTAATGATATATGCAAGCAATGCTTCTCCATACAACCTTCTATGCTCACCCCAAAAGACTGGTATGGCAGCATAAGAAAGATCCATTTGCAATGTCCCTCCTAACCTTTTGATCCATGATCTAGAAAATAACATCCCAAACTTGGGAGGAACATCTTCAACTACAATATCCATGACTATGCTCTTCATAGTTAGTTGAAAAAGTGTGACAACCAAATCTTTAATCACTCCAAGACATTTTTCTTTTCTTGATTCAAAGGAATATAAATCATTATATGCTTTAGTAATTTCTAGACCCAATTCATCCATGACATCCTTAGGCATCAAGTTATGGGATGCACTTGAGTCCATAAGGAAATTGTTTAATATGTTATCATGTACATTCAAATAAGTTTAAAAGGGAGGAGAGGAGTCATCTTTGTCTTATACCATTGGTCCCAATATAACTGCAGGTTTCTCATCTTGCAAATCAACCAAGTCTGTTGAATGGGAAGAAGATTCAGGCCGCCACATTTTTGTAATATATTTCTTGAAATCTTCATTCTTTGTCAAATCTAGAAATGGAATAGGAATTTTGAATTTCTAGATTCCATTATCAAAGTTAAAATGGGACTTCAAAATTTCCTTTGTCTCTTGAAAAGCAGCTTTAATGATGGGTTGATTTTTCTATTCTTCTATTCCTTTATTTGGTGCAACCACTATTTTGGAAGGAATATCTGATTTTGTAGGTTGATTAGATGTACTTGGTTTTCCCTCCTTTTGTTTTGACCAAAAATTATATTTGTTTTGAGTTTCATTCACTTTTTCTCCTTTACTTAACTCATTCAGTTGATTGCTCATTAGAGACTTTTCATAAGAATATTGGGTTAAATGAGGGGCAGCAGTTGTATCCCCCAGACAATGAATTTCTTGATATACTTATTCATTATATACTTCTTCATCATCAACCAAAGTTTTCTATAGAGGATTTTGAACCTTCTGATCGTCTCTATTTCTTTGATCTCTCTGAAGAATTTGAGGTGTATTGTTTTGTCTTCTGAAATTGTTTCTATTTCCAAAATCTTGAGGGTTTATAATTTCTTGTCTCCCTTCAAGTTTTAATTTTTCCATTTCTGCAGAAAGTGACTTAACCAACTTAGTCAATTCATCAACCTGGGGATTAATTCCCGAAGCATCAGAATATGAGGCTTATGCTTTTTGTTTTCTTCTATATGTATCAGATTTGTCGCTTAAATTATTTTATGCCAATATGTTTGATTAAATCTCTAGAGAAGAATTGATCCAAATGGATGTCGGTGGCCTCCCACCTATTCCAACTAGCTCATTTTGGTATCTTTCCAGTTTGGCAGTTTTTCCCTAGTTTTCAGGTCCATGAATTGCGGGGTCGTTTTGAGGCCCTAAACAATGTTTTTTAGGGATCGCCACAGTCAAAATGACCTTTGATAGATAGCAACAAAATGTGTATTCCTCGGATAGACATTCCCAATGGGATATCATGCGCCTAAAAAAAATATCGTATGAAACAATTAAGACCCCAGGGAGTTGATGTACTAACTTCCCCAAACGGGGCCCACATGACTTTTGGCACTTCATCTCCTAGGGTTAGGTTTTTTGGATATCTAGGGTTTTTGACATTCTTGTTTATTGTAAAAATGCCTTCAAATCCTTATTTTAATTATTTTGTTGTGAATGAGTGAAACCGTCATATCTCTTCTCAGAGATAATCTGCCACCATTCTAGCAAGCTTGTTTCCGCTACATTTTACATTTTCATCTTTTTTCGTTATTGAATAGAAACTAGTTTTACTGTATATCTGTTATTCTATGTTAAGAATATTTTGATAATAATATGTATTCATTCCTTTCTGCAAATATGTTCTAGATTAGTGGTTTCAGAGCGGTCTACTCCCTGTCGTTCTTAATGCATGTCCCCAACGAGGTCACGGTACAAAGAATTGGGTCTCGATCTTGCTTCTCTTGAGGACAAAATATCTCACATGCCCAAACGACCTATTATGGAAGAAGAAAAGAAAGATGACGGGACATGAGATCCCTTCAAAGTGTTTCTTGAGGAATCCATCACGCAAGAGAGGAACGAGATAATGGATAGTTTTGTGCAAATCCTTTGGTGATTACCAACATGTGACACATCTTCCTCAAACGGAGGTGCCACCCCCTTCAAGGTACAAATCAAATTCGATATTCCTATATTTGAAGGTCAGATAGACGTAGATGTGGTAGAAAAATGGTTGAATCTACTAGAAGGGTATTTCTTTGTCCATAACTTCTTGAATAGAGAAAATATTACTTTTGCGCTCCTCAAAGTCGTCCCCCATGTCAAAGATTGGTGGGAAAATTTCTGTGAGAAAAAGGAAACAGAGGAACCCTCATTATTTATAGTCCTAGTCACCTGGGAGTCCTTCAGGGATGTTATTAAGGAACAATAATACCCTATTGGAAGTTATGACGACCTGTACAAAAATGGACCACGTAGTGGCATGAAAGAGACCAAGAGGTGCCCGAGTTCACAAATATATTCCATACCTTGCGAACCAATATGGGTATCAAATATTTTGAGATATATATAGTGCTCAAGTATCATGGCAATATGCATAGATACATGCATGCTAAAATGGATTTTCTGGACATCTCATCCATATGCGCGACCTACCGATATGTTGTCAAAATCGATCAGAATCTCAAACAAAAGACGTGAAAATTTGGGTCTGGGAACCCCTCACAAAAAAATCCAGGAAAGGGTGGCCCCAACCCACATAACAAAGGATAGATAAAATGTAGAAAACCTCAGAACTACCAGTCTAGGACACACGCAAAGAAGGACACTGAAAATACAAAGAAATATACTGGGAAGTGGTGGGACTTCCATAAGAGCTCCTGGAAAAACATTGTTGCTTTCTGCTCAAAGCAGTTGTTGGTGGATGAGGTGAAAGCCTCTAAATCATATGCAGGTTCCGACTCTAAGTCAGAACCAGAAAGGGGGAGATAGATCATTGACACAACCCAATGCTATCGTTGCTACCACCAAGCTCCAAACTAGTGAACTAGATGAGCCAGAGGAAGGCGAGTGCCTTTTTTCATTCAAATATGTGGGTGAAGGGTACCCCACTGCACTTCATCGTTGATAGAGGCAGCCATAAGAACCTCATCTCAGCATAGGTTTTCAAGCGACTCGCCCTACCGACAACGTCGCCTACTACCCTACACCATCGGGTGTATCCACCAAGGAAGTGACATCCACGTCAGCCAAAAATGTCACCTATCATACGACATCAAGCCCTTCAAAGATGAGGTATTGTGTGATGTTTCCTCTCTCTAAGTTTGTAATGTTATTTTGGGCCAATCATATTTATGGAAACATCATGTTGTATATGATTCTAAGCCTCACATTTTTATTATTAATTTGAAAAATAAATTGTACAAGATGCATGAGGCAGTCCCACATAGTGCTATTTCCTTGATCTCTCCCAAGAAATGAAGAAAGATCATCTATCAGATAGGAAAGTTTGTCTTCTTTTTGATTCACTCTTAGAATGAGTGAAATATCATAGACACATCGAGGGTCTCCACAACAAACCTCTCCACACAATAGAAGCAAGTGGATAAGGTCATGGAAGAATACTTAGATATATTCTCCTCACCTATTGGGGTACCTCTGCACTATCAGGTCAAGCAGCCCATCGATCTGACCCTTGATGCATCACTGCCCAATGGGCTAGTCTACTAATGTTCTCTTTTAGAGAATGAGGAGATCAAGCGATAGATCCAATAACTACTCCACAAGGGGCACATCCGTCCCATCGCATCATGTTGTGAGAGACCAATCATGATGGTACAGAAGAAAGATAGAACCTCACGACTCTGCATTGATTACCAGGCCATGAATAAAATCACAGTCTGAAACCAGTACACAATTCTATGAATCGACGACCTCCTTGATCCACTCACGAGGGACAAATATTTCAGTAATATTGATCTAAAGTATGGCTACCACCAGTTCTTGATAGAAGAGACAGATGTATGGAATATCGCCTTCAAGTCAAAGGAAGGTATTTTTGAATGGTTGGTCATTCCCTTTGGTTTGAAAAATGCTCCAACCACTTTCAGGAGGATGATGGGCGATATCCTGCAACCATTCACCAATACAGTTTTAGTGGTGTGTCTTTATGACATCCTCATTTACATCAAGACTTGGGAAGAACACTTGCAACATATTCAACAAGTTTTGCACACCATGCAACAACACCATATCTATGCCAACTTGGAAAAATGCTCCTTCCGCATGGACAAGGCTCATTACCAGGGATACATTGTTCATCAACATGGCGTACATGTCGATCCAATCAAAATCCAAGTCATCTATGACTGTCCAGCCCCAACCACGCTCACTGAGCTTTAGAGATTCTTGGACCTTGCCAATTTCTACTGCATGTTCATGTTGGGATTCTCCCATATTGCATGTTCCCTTAGCCAAGTAACCAGGGGTGGTGGTAAGGAAAACTTTTTGTGGGTCTAGTCTCGACAACAAATGTTCGATGATTTGAAGAAACACTTGTGGTCAACCCCATTACTTTCACTACCGAACCTATAGAAGCCTTTTGAGATCAAGATAGATGCTTTAGACTATGTTGTGAGTGTCGTTTTCACTCATCACGACCACCCCGTGGCCTATCATAGTGAGATACTATCAGATGTTATCCGTAAGTACCCTACTTACAACAAATAAATGTACTCCATTGTGAAATATTGTCGCCAGTGGAGACATTAAATTCTTGGGAAGGAGACAGACATCCACACTGATCATAAGCCACTATAGTTCATGTAGACACAAGGCAAATTGCAAAATGACCACCATCAGAAGTGGTCCATGTACTTGCAGTAATTCCACCTCAATATCAAGTATAAAACAAGAAGCACCAATCACATCATTGATTTCCTCAGTAGACCACTAGTCACGTCACTCACCACAATGCTACACTCTTGCGACCATGGTACCTTTGGATGGCCCCAACTCTATGAGACAGAACCGAACTTCGCCACCACCTACCAAATGTTGGGCACAAATGCAGTTGTCACTAATTTCCATCTTCAGGATGGGTTGTTGTGTCATCTAGGCCATATCTGCATGCCATCAAGTGAGCGAGTGAATCTGATCTAGGAATCCCACTAAAGTCAGGTGGAAGGACACTTCGGCATCGAAAAGACAGTGGAAATGCTGCAAAAACATTTCTATTGGTCGAAACTTCAACAAGAGGTCAACACGTATATCAGGTCCTACACTGCCTGTGTGATTACCAAACCATCCACTAAGAAAAAAGGCATGTGCACCCCTCTTCCTACTCCTAACAGGCCATGGGAATCCATCTCAATGGACTACATGTCAGGCCTCCCATCCACCAAGGGGGAAATGACTATGTTTTTGTGGTTATGGATCACTTTTCTATGATGGAGATTATGGCCGCCTGTAGGAAGAGCATCACAACAGAGGCCACTACCAAGCTCTTCTTTGAACGAGATTGGGTACATTTTGGAATCCCACAAACCATTGTCTCGTATCGAGATAGTCGATTTCGTAGCACATTCTGGTCAATCCTCTGGTCACCATGGATTATTTTAGGGGCCAAATTTCACTCATGAGCTAATTTTCCATAGTTTTTCAAAAAACAAGATTCGCTATTTTAAAAATGATTCACCCAAATTCTATAGGATAAAATTATTTCACCTTAAAAATTGCCAAAATTTTATAAAAACTATATAAAATCCTTAGAAATTTGAATATTTTTACAAAAATACCGCCAAAAATTAATAGCTGACATATGAAGGATTAGTAAGATTCACCAAGGTTTCTACATTTTAAAATAAATTTCCATCCTTAAAATCATCCTTGTTGGTCACGACTGGACACCAAGCTCACCAAATCCATGTCCTTCCACCCCCAGACAGATGGCCAAATTGAGGTCATAATTGAATGATCGTGCATATCCTATTCATGTATAATTCCAAGAACCCTCGCACATGGGATGAGAGTATCCCTTATGTTCAACATACCTACAACCGAGACTTGCATAGATCAACTGACCACAACCCCTTTCCGGTGGGGTTGGGATTCCAACCATTGGGTCCCATAGATGTTGCACTATGCCTTGCGGTCACCTTGGCCGAATCATCTCATGCTCCAACTGAAGTTTAAATAGTCACCTGGTTCATTAAGAAAATCCATCACATCTGCCAACATATCCTACAGAAGTCCAATGACAAGTACAAGTAGGGCCATGATCAACATCGGGTGCCACATAAGTTTTAGGTGGGTGACAAAGTTTGGTTTCACTTGCAGAAAGATATCCTTACAAGACTCCATTGGTAGCTTCACCCACTCAGTTATTGGTCGTACACCATCACCAAGGTTGTGGGTGATAATGCTTTCGAGCTCAACATTTATCCTTTCCTTGGCTTGTGTTAGCACTCCGTAATTTCCCAAGGTTGTGAAGGAAATCTCGAGGTAGCTAGAAAACCACTTTGGAAGTTGGGATCTATCCCTGCCAGCTTCAGAGAGGGATATCTTTGTATGATTTAGCTATGTTCTTATGAATAATATTAGGCTAGCTATTATGGTTCAATTTTTGGATTTTAGAATTTAATTGGGTTGAAAGAAGGGAGATAAGCCATTGGGAAATGGAGTCATCGGCTTAAGATGATAAAATGTAGAAATAATCAAGCTTATATACAACAGGGCAAGGTAGGCATACTACTGGATCTTTGTATTTTATGATCTGGAGAAAGAAGAACAGATTAGGATTCACTTTAAATATAGAACATTGTTACTTGAATTCTATATTTAAACTTCAGAAGAAAACATTGATATTTCTTTAAGCCAGAATAGGGTGTTTTAAAACAAATCTTGAACTTAATTTTCTTTAAAAAAATAGAGGAAAGAAACACATATGAAAATAGAGAAAAAAATATTACAGTAAGGATCACTTCACCACATAGATATGACACATGAATCATGATACATATTGTCTTGTATTAATGCAAAAGGTCACTTGAACTCAATGAACATATTTACAACGAATGGTAGTCTATCATGTACAAGTTCTCCCCCTTATTTTCATTAAAATTACATTAATATATAGGAAAGATAACCTCCCCAATCTTAGGAGGTTGAATCCAACCACTTGCCTCAAAATAGAAAGAGATATGCTGAGATTTTGAACTGTTTGTCATGAAAAATGGACGAGACTGTTGAAATAATAGGGATGCAATCACGAGATCATGTCTCCTGAACCTTGATATATGTGTTTAAACTGGAGGAGGTTTTTTTATATTACCTCGTTTCAAGTAAAAATTTCTCTCAGTTTCTTGAAATTCATTTCCATTTAACCGAGATCGGCTTTACAGAAACAATTCCAAAATAGGAAGAATGGAAGCTTGAAAGATGGGGCTGAAAGATCCCATAGAATATCCCACTCCATGATTCATGTGAGAAAAATGAAAGAGGCTTTTATTCTTGGCTTTGTGATAAATAAAAACCTCACTTGTATTTTAAAAATTCATCCCCGTTTGCCCATAAATTTCTCCGGAAGTCGAATGATCATTTGTTGCTAGGTGCTCTTAGACTGATCTTCATGCCCTTGAAATTTGAAAAAAGGTTGAAATTGTCTTCATAAAATTAGTTAACTGCCCTCGAAAATATGATTTTTTTCCATCTATCCCTTTGAGCTCTATTTATGTGATTTTTTCCTTTGAATAATTCATTTTGTCACAAAATATTTGGGAAATAAAATAATAAAATTTCCAAATATTTTGATTAAATCCTTAAATGAATTTCATGATTTAGAATTTCAACTTATTCATTTAAATGATTTGATAAACCATATTTTTTTCCAAATCCATGGATTTTTTTTCGAAATCCATGTCTTAATAAAACCATGTGTTGTTTTGTTTGTAAAGTGTTTTCNCTTAAATGAATTTCATGATTTAGAATTTCAACTTATTCATTTAAATGATTTGATAAACCATATTTTTTTCCAAATCCATGGATTTTTTTTCGAAATCCATGTCTTAATAAAACCATGTGTTGTTTTGTTTGTAAAGTGTTTTCTCTTTTCCCTTTTACCCATGCAAACTCATTTCACATCTGTAAATCTCCTTATTTCTTTAAATATTTTCTAGTTTTGTAGAATTTTGTTTTCACTCATAACTCCATTTACTTTTACCTGTAGCTTCAAAAATGTATTAACCTATAGCTTCAAAAATGTATTAACCTGTAGCTTCATTTCAAAAATATATCCATACTTTTGAAGAACCCAAGCTCTAATTCCAAAAAATTCAATTAATCCACAAAACCATTAGCCTTCCTGGCAATCATTTTTAAATGTAATAGGGAAAATGGTTTTCGGAGGGGGGGGGGGNGGAGAAGGTAGGAAGTGGGTTATGAGGAGGGGGGTCTGATTTAATAGGAGGTGACAGCTGGTAAAAAATGGTAAGAGTGAAAGCTAATTTTCGGACCCCCCTTTTTGGTTAAATGTTAGGGGGATGGGGAGGTCTGAAACATACTCATAACCATTGATGTGATTAATTCACAGGTCTCAAGGATTTTTTATTTGGCAAATTTAATGCATTGAATGCGGGGTGGGGACATAAAGTAAATTTGACTATCCTTTTCACGTGTACAATTATGAAGTGGGAATTTAATAGATGACTTAAGGTAAAGTTTTATTTTATAAAATATAATTATATTTTAAAATACAAAACCAAAATAATTTATAATGATTTTATATCCGAGATAAAATTAATTATAATTTGAATAAAACTTTGATGCGGGTTATTTGAAAATTGGGTATAAAAGCCAATATTGTCGAACTCTCATAAATGAGATTTAAACTCTACATACCAACCTAAACATGTCTAGGGCATACTTTTTTCTAAAATTTATCATGTGCTAACAACATGCACCCAATGTTCAACGTGGATATCTTTCGATCATATTTCCCACCATTATTGGACACCTCAGAGATAGAAGAACAATTGACGCCAACATATATCAACCCCGACTGTATACAATAGGCATCCAATGATCAGATTGTGGAAAAAAAAATCAAGGGCACTCGCTAGCAAAGTATCCAGATTTATCGAGTTGTCAAAGCAGGGAAACTCCTGCACCAAGTCAAGTGGCTCACTTGGAGCCAAATTCAACAAACATTTCCTCATCTAATGGGGGAACTCAATGCAATGGAGACCATTTCTTCCTAAGGGGGGTAGGATTGATCCAAATGGATGTTGGTGTCCTCTCACCTATCCCAACTGACTCATTTTGGCAGTTTTCCAGTTTGGCAATTTTTTCCCTAGTTTTTAGGTCCCTGACTTGTGGGGCCGTTTTGAGGCCCTAAACAATGTTTTTTAGGGTTCTCCAGAATCCAAATCACTTGTGATAGATAGAATTAGAATGTGTATTCCTCGGATATACCTTTCCAATGGACTATTGTGTGCCTAAAACAAATATCATATGAAAAATTTATGACCCTGGGAAGTTGATGTACTAACTTACCCAAATGGGGCCCACATGACGTTTGGCACTTCATCTCCTAGGGTTAGGTTTTTTGGATTTATATGGTTTTTTACATTCATGTTTATTGTAAAAAGGCCTTTAGAGCCTCATTGTAATGATCTTCCTATGAATGAGTGCAACCATGACATCTTATCTCAGAGATAAGGCGCCACCATTCTAGCAAGCCCGTTTCCGTTGCATTTTACAGTTTCAGCTTATTTCCTTATTGAATAGAAACCAATTTTACTGTATATATGCTATTCTATGTTAATCATATTTTGATAATAATCTGTATTCATTTCTTTCTACAAATATATTCCGGATCAAGCATCTTGTATATGGGCTATTGTTGTAGACCTTCTTTCTCTCAATAAAAGACAAAATTTAGGGTCAAAGGCACTTGCATAAGTTATTTCAGCAAAAATTTCAGTAGTTTTAATCTCAATAGGAATTTTGTTATACATCTTGTGAAATCTCTTTGAAAAATATGACACTGATTCACCCTCTTTCCTTTTAAGAGCCTCGAATTCTATGATGTAATATAAGAAGTCTTTTTTGTCACCCCAATGTTTTAAAAATGCATCATCTAGGGATTCAATTCCAACAATTGATCCAAGATCTAGAATTCTAAATCACTTTCTATCTTATCCATCAAGACTTTGCACAAAATCCCTCATCCAAACATCTTCATTTTCAATATTCAAATAATATACATAACTATAAAATGTTGCAAGGTGTTCTTCTGCAATGATATCTTCCTCTCCTATGAACTTAGGAATATATTTAAGGTAATATCCTATTGGAAGAGCATTCATGGGTTGAGGAAGCACTAATGGTTCATACCTAGCAACCATAATGGAATCCATTTTGCTTGGAGGAGGATTAACCCCTGCCCTTTTATTTGGAAAAGGAGGACTTTGACTTTTAGGAGAAGTATAAGGTGACTTGACAGATAAAGATCCAATATGTATAACAGGTAGTATTGGAAAATGAGAAGTATAAGGTGGGGAAACTTCATATTTAACATAAAGTGGTTGAGTTGTGGATGAGGCTAGGGGAATTTCAACAGAAAGTAAGGTTCCTTCTTCTTTAGTTACAAAAAATTTAAAAGAATGGGGAGAAGGAGAACCTAAGAGAGGAAAATATTCTAAAATTTCAAGTCTAAACCACTTTACAACTTCAGGGGATGTAAGAAAATCAATTTTTTCTATATTTTCTTATTTCAGCTCAGGAACAAAAGTTGAATATTCTACAGAGAAATATCGTAGTTTTGACCTTATAGGAGTTTCAACAATAGGTAAATGATAAAAATGAGAAACAAAAACCGGTGTATGGAAATCAGAGTCAGGTAAGTCTCCAGAAGCACCTAAAAATTTAGAATAGGAGGTTCCCTATAAATATTTTCCCTTCTTTTTTATTTTTTCTAAATCAGGTTCAGGTGCAGCCAGAGGTGACTGTAGATTAGACCTTTTGTTTTTATTCTTGGGAGCCACAAATGAAATTTGGAGTCACCAGTTGCACTATGCAGTCTTTTTATTTATTTATTTATGTACACCAACAAAATCAGTAGTGTCTCTATCATACAAACAAGGGAAATATCTTCAATCTGTTCCCCGACAATGACACCAAAAAATTTAGAACTAGAAGGCACACCTAGAATGTTTTAGATGTAAGCCTAATACCCATCAAAATGTAAAGGATAATGTTTTAAATAAGTGTGGAAAATGGATGTAAAACTCAGTTTAAGAAGTCAATCACAAATCTTTCCATGAAATACACACTAGCAAGCAAGGCCTTGAGTGGCTTCAAATCAAGGTTTGAGAGATAGAAATGATAAATAGAAGACTTAGCAAGAAAAGAGTAATATGTATATCACTTTACATCAGGTATATTTGACACACATATGAAAGAAAACTCATTTGAATAAGAACTTATTAAATCCAAAAGAAAACCACTCTGATAAATTTGCATACAATACCACAATAAATTATTTACTGCAATAAAGAAACAACAACATGATGAATCCTTCAATAGAGACTGATATCAAAGTGAGAAATAAAAGATATGATAATGAGAATAAGATTGATTTCCACCATTAATTTGTTTTTGGATATGGTCTATACATCAACAAAACTCTGCTAAAAAAATGACAAGACTAAATATAAGAGTTTTATGTTTTATCATTCGAGCCCTTTTCACTCCTACAATGCCTCTTAAATAACTAGACTTATCAAAAGAAAGATTTACAATTCATCCCTCAAATTCCTCATAGGATTCCATGACTAAGGGAAGCGTGGTAATAGGTGTACAACCAAAAAAGAAACTAACTGTTATTTTGAAGGAAGATGCTGGCAACGTATACCACAAGTCCTCAACAACTTGATGACGAGTCTTTACATTTGCAACTCCTTGAGGCAGGTGGCCTTACAAAGTGAAATGGATACTTTGAGTGATGGTACGAGCTCCCCTTGACAGCTGGTAACTTCCCTTCCCTCCAAAATATTCAAAAACCTAAGTTCGCAGTGCAGCATTGCAAACTGTACTGAAACAACCAGTTCACAATGCCAATGAGTCCAGGCACTACAAACGTTCCTATAACATCCTATTTTCCTTTTCAAAAGTTTCAAAGCCTTAAACATTGTACCATAGGAAGTTTAATTCTTACATATATGATTCAAACTTATTAGCATGATATATCCTTGGAGAAAAACACAAAAAACTGCTAAGTCGAGATCAACATTCAAAACCATCATTAAATTTTCTAAATGCATGCAACATAAACCTTGACAAAGATGATGTTGGTTTTAGAAGATCATTTTTATTTATCTTTTTGTTCTAGAACTTCTTCTAGTAGCCACCTTAAACAAGAGTTTAATGACATGGATTTAAACCATTTCTCAGCAGAGTTAGGTATTTCTATAGCTACATCGATAGAATGCTCAAAGACTTCAAATTCCAACATTCCCACCTTAGTTTTTATCCAATTAAAATTAAGTGTGAATTACTTGGCCACTTTAGGATGTCCTCTCAACATATTTTGACAAAAAATGAGACAACCCACCCCATGGAAAGCTTCCCTAAAAAATGGTTCAGAGTTGATGAGTTGCATGTCATATGGTTCAGTTCTCAAAATCTCTCCAGGTTTGTGAGACTTCTTGTTTTGTTCACTGTCCATAATTACTATCTGAAAAACCCTTTATGTAATCTCTTATGAAATTTGTTATGTGAAAATAGGGTAAATAGGGATTTTAGGGCTTGATAACAGAGATGGTATGCTTGGATTTTCACTTGTCTAAAACTTACACAGAACAGTGGTATGAAGTGGAGAAAATGTAAGAAAAAAATGAATGATAAAAAGGGACACTCAGTCTTGAGTAAAATTGCAGATAGGAAAAACAAATGAAACTCTGTAAAAATAGAGGGTTTGCAGCACCAATATCAGTTTGCAGCACCAATATCAGTTCGCAACACTAGTATCAGTTCACAACACCTGTATCAGTTCACAGCGCCATCCTGGTATGCAATTGAGATTGATTATATACAGGATTGACTATACTTTCCATGTCCTAGAGGGAGCTCATACAACTGGTTAAAACTTGAGTCTTAGACTGATTTCAAAATGAAAAGGGTTTTGACAATCCAAAGACATAGGATCCGTAGTGCCAATTTGCAGTGTACAATTGTGGTGCAAGGTTAAAACATGTAGTTTGCCACACAAAGATATCAATGGGAAAAATGACTTGTTTGCAAAAGGAATTCTAGGATGACCATGAGATAACAAATTTGACTAATGGGAAGAGTTTAGAGCACCACAATAATGGGTTTGAGAGTTGGCAACACATAGAATTTTAATAATTCGCAGTGCCTACAATTCATAACAACTTCAATTCCTCAGTCAACCTTTAAGTAACATGCAAATCGTCAAGGAAAATGTGATAGATCTGAGTTTAATGATGGCGCTTTGTGAACCTGAGTTGGTCTTAGAGAAAGGAATGAAATATTGCACAATATTCTTCATCTATTTTGCAATGCCATTCTACAGTGCCAATTTCAAATTCCAGTAGCTCGCTTCAAGGAAACTGTTAGAGTTTTTCCTTGACATAATCTTTGAAAATCAAACTGAATGAAAGCGCTAAAAACTATGAAATTATCCTTGATGCGTTTCCAAATTTTAATAATGAAAGATAATTGCATGAGGTAATTCTTAGTACGTTACGAACTTTTAGGTGAGTTGGTAGAAAATAGACCTGATCTCTGACTTGACCTCTAAACGGTTGGAAAGTGACATAATGGAAACTTGTGTACACCTTTGAAACAAGACATATCATGATGATGATGATGTTTTAGACCAAGAATGTGATCCATGTGGACCCTTATTCTTATGATGATGAATAATCCCATGACACTAAGGCTCTAAACCGATACTAAAACAATATTATGCTTATAAAAAACCAAAATATTGAGTTATGACATGAAATATAACCCAAAGATTAAGACTTAAAGACCCTATGACTCAAAAAAAGACAAAACCAAGGTGTTTTGACCCCTACACATCCCATGTGCTAACATGTTGAAGGTCATTAGCTCTGGGGATGTATACCAAAAACCATTTTTTGAGATTTTTGAGTATTGTAAAAAATACTCCCATAGTCAAGGCAAAAATAGGAAAAGTTCAACAGACGCTATAAACATAATTGATAAACCTACTACATGAGGTGTCACAAGAATGGAACTAGGAAATATGTTAGAGAATTTCAAAAAATATATCATAAATACACTCAGTATCCAATTGGATACCCTTAAAATCAAGAGGAAACAAGAGGAAGAGAATGTTTCCTTGGAAATGTTTTGTCCTCGGTGTAGGAAGAGACACACTAAGAATGAGTTCCCTCTGAATGTCATAGAATTTTATGGAATTTGCATGAAGGATCATCCTACTGAGAAGTTCCCTTCACTACCTGGCCTTCAGGCTATCTATAAGGGAGGGGTAGAGCCCCAAGACACATTATATCCCCTTAAGAGACTATGGAGGCAACAAAATCATAGCATGTTCCCATATCCCTCCATGCAATACCCACAACAACAATGGGTCCCTTCGATGCCTTATTACCAGTGGACACCTCAACAACCACAAGGCCATCCTTGGAAATAGGGATGGAGGGGAACTGCCTATGGGAATGTCAATTTGCAGCCACCATGTTTTCCTACATAGCCACAATACCCTTTGTTTCAACTCTTTCATCACCTTAGTGAGAAAAATAGAGGTGCTTGCAATCTCAGTTGGGTCTGCTGAGCAGGATAGCTGCAAGGAAAAGAGTTAGGAAAAGAAATAGAAAACAACAACTAAGAATTAAACTAAGAAATGAAATAACAACTAAATTCATGAGCATAGGGACATAGAAACAAAAAGAACAATGAGACCCATGTCACCAATGATAAGGCTGATATTAGTGAAAGAATACACTGAGAAGCAAGGTGACTATGAGTCCCTTCTTCCTCCAAGGGAGGGCTCTTGGACCCCCACAAGCAAGCTCTTCTTACAACAAATAAAAATGAAAAATGGTGAAAGAACTCTTTGCTAATCCACTCAAGGGGTGAGATGGATTGCCCAATG